>JADNRY010000270.1:0-83633 GCA_015501585.1 Rhodocollybia butyracea
GGGTTGTTGAACTCCTTACCAGTCCCAAGTTATCCTTGGGAGTCAATTGCATTGGATTTTGTTGGTCCACTACCCGAATCGAAAGATCGTAACAGCTCGTATGATATGATCACAGTGGTTATTGATCTACTAACGGGAATGGTACATTGTATCCCTAGCAAAACAACCTACAAGGCGAAACAAATTGCCGAACTAGTATTTGCTGAAGTCTACAAGCATCATGGACTTCCAAAGAATATTATTAGTGATCGCGATTCACTGTTTACGAGTATGTTTTGGACTCACCTACATAGCCTAATTGGCACAAAATTGAAGATGTCCAGTGCCTACCATCCCGAGACTGATGGATCGACGGAGCGTGCAAATCGTACAGTAACTCAGATGCTACGCCAATGCGTGGCGGTTGACCAAAAAGATTGGGTCACTAAACTTCCATCTGTTGAGTTCGCAATTAATTCAGCACGTTCAGAAACGACGGGATACTCACCATTCTTTCTGAATACTGGACGGATGCCACGCTCATTCCTGTGGAATTCCGCAGATAGAAATGAATATCCGGGAATTCGAGTTTATGCACAAAAAATGAAGCAAGCAGTCATACAAGCGCATGACAGCATCTTGAACGCCCGGGTGAAGCAAACCCGCGACGCTAATCGGCGCCGTCGACCTGCTCCTTTTGCGGAAGGAGATCTTGCGTATATCTCCACAAAGAACATTTCCTTTCCTAAAGGATACGCAAGAAATTAGTACCAAAGTTCATCGGACCCTACAAGGTACTGAAAGATTTTGGAAACTCTACCTTTAAGATGGACCTCCCTTCGAGATTGAAGCAGCGAGGTGTCCATGATGCGTTCCATGCATCGCTCCTTCGAATCCATGTGCCAACGATGACCGCCTCTTCCCGGACGACTTGAGACCCAAGTAGCTGATTTCGGGGAATCCGAGAAGAATGGGCCGTGGATCACATAGTCGCCCACTCCGGGACGCGATCGAATGCATTATTCCAAATAAAGTGGAAGTCCGGAGACCTCACCTGGTTGCCCTATGAAAAAATAGATCATTTAGATGCACTCGGAGATTATTTTGAGGCAATCGGTATTTCTGACATTCGTGAGCTCACGGATGGAGGGCGCAACGACGTACCTGATCCGAATTTGGATCCAGACGCTGGAGTGACGGCTGCGCCTGCGCTGCTCGTTAGTCTCATGCAAGTTGCCCTAGAAAACTCAGGGTCAAAACTTGACGAAAAAGATATAAACGGACCCCTTGAACTCACCTCTCTTTCAGACTTCCCACTGATGGCCAATCCCAACAGCACTCCTTCCAACACACCTTCGCCTCGTCCTCTCGCTTGGACCCAGCGGTCAAAGAATGACAAAATACTTGTCCGATCCGGCAGTTACACTTACTCCTTGGATGTTGTCGAGATTCGCAGTTGTCTTGACTTCGATACTCAACTCCGGAAACCGGGAGCTATCCTTACCAAGCTTAACATCCCTGTTGTCTACCCTTTCTTCGCTGAAAGAGTCAACAATGACCCACTGATCGAAGGAACGCTTGCAGTCTTTGATTTCGAGTCTGGGGCCATCTTCGCACCAATGCCGGCCGTTAATCGAGAAATCTTCGCACCACTCACTCGAGGAGGAAACAGCCAGCCTCCTATCTTGCAGACGCTCGGGTTGTCTGGTCGGGACACAAAACAACAGAATTTATTTGGTCGCTTATTACTACAGGGCGCGGAACGAAGTGTTGCACTAAGGGATAGGCACGGTAAAAGAGAAAGCATCGTCAGACAGATGCCAGTACTTCCAAGGATAACTCACGTAATATCCCTACCCCAGGATCTAATTCTATCCTATCCTTCGGATCCATTCCCCATGTTCCTTTGCCAACCTTTGGTAATCCTGTGATTCCTATGGCACCGACTTCTTCCATGTCACTCCCAATCCAGAACTCCGGCTCTATGCCTGGGGCACTCACGCCCACTGAAGAATCGCATTTGGACGCGATGATCCAGTCCTTGAATCCGAAAGCCACCGATGATTTCGGTTTCTACCCGGAGCCGCTCCCAATCCCAAACGGTCCTAAAACTCCGGCCAGTGTTGGTGAAAGCGACGTGTCAATGAAGAATACTTGACCCGCTGACCATGGATGGCGTCTAAAAGAAAAAGAGATCTTCGTGGACGATCTCTGGAGGGCGTATGTAACGAAGTAGTCTCTTGTTGAATCTGGCGCCCATCGGCACCTGACACGTTCCTTATCGTTTCACTTATCTTATCAGTTTACTCGCTCGTTGCTTACTCGCTTTCTTTCGTATAATATCCACTTATAGTAATAGTCTTTGACAAGGTATATAAGCTAGCTATCTACTGTAAGTACGATAGGTTCTACAGAATCAAACCCACACGTTACAACGGTTCTCTCGCACCTCTCTAAAATCCCCCACTTCGTGTGATACTACCGTGATTCGTCACCTGGTGTTACACCATCTGCAGCTTGAAGGTCTTCACTAGAGCGTATTTGCACAGGGTGTTTTTGTGTAGATGATCGCCGAGATAGCGACGAGATGAAAGGCGTGACTCTAGAGGACTAACATCCGACGGGGAGCTACAATTTTCCTTTTCTGGACATACCTGGCCATTTGCTTCACTGTCCGATCGAGCGTGGTGCGCTGGATTTTCCTTTTTTGGAAATATCTAGCTGTCTGAGTGGTCCTGGCCCTTCCTTTTTTGGAAATATCTGACGAACTCAGTTGTCTTCAGATCTTCCTTTTTTGGGAATACCTGGCCATCGTGATCATTTTCATTATTTGTGAGCCAGTGCTTCAAGCACATGATCAACGAGATACTGGCGAGATGAAACCCGCTGCAAATACGCTCTACTGTATCTCCCTTGTGGAACAAATCCCTGTACACTCAAGTTGGACGAGCGCGGCATCTTGCTGTTCGTTACTCGTATTCCGTTCTCGAGGCTTTTGTTGCAGTTCATGTTCCAGTCAAGGTATGCTGCGTGCCATTTTTTCGGTAATTTACCGCTAATCTCTTTCTTTTAGTAAGGAACCAGAAAGACTGACATTCCTACGTTTACCATGTCAAGGGACGTAGAAAATGCTTCCACCAATTCGGTAAAACCCGTGCGCTTGCTACAAAAGACATGAGTTTTTTGTTTACCTTTTTCATAGCTGTCTTCTTACTCTCCGTCTTGCAGCGTTCAAACGTAAATACACCTGATACATTTAGATGTTCTTCTAGCCATGGCAATTGTTACTGCCCATCCTTAGCCTTGTCCGACACATACTCCGGCAACTCAGTACCCAGCCTTCGTCACTGGGCTCTCACAGCCTCTGCTTATTGTTCTCTGCTCCAAGTGGACCAGCTAGCATCAGATATTGGGTGATGACCCAAACAACGAGCGCAACGTCTGGGCATACGTGCAGTAGATGAATCGTTTCTGACGAGTTTTGGTGGATAATGCCAGAAAGAGGAATGATAGAGAAGAGGTATGCTTTGAGCGTCGGTGGGAGATGTGGGAACGATATGGAAAACTACCACGCAGGATGTTATGGAGAAAGTCTGGAGTCGATTGACATGAGTTGGATAAAGATGCTGGGAAACTGTATGTCCAATCTACTGTAATTTTTGTATTTCTTTTTTTCTAATTTAGTTATTCAGATTCCGCATTCGACCAGATTTTTACCTGAATGCTCGGAAGAGTAGCTTCAAGCTCCAAGCTCATTCCTAAAACTATGTGATTCTTGCTCTGGAATCCTTGATGTTGGGCAGAGACCAACGCTGGTCTTATACCCTGGAGATGATCGCTGCATGTGGAGAGATTCTCATAGTATCTTTAATCACAGTTGAAGGCGTGACGGTGCGGCTTGTGAAAGCGAAGAAGTTTCGCTGGTGATGAAGGTGTGCCGAACTTGTCTATTCTGTTGGTTTTGAGCTGATTTTTGCTCGGTTCAGAGTCTTGCCAAAGCTGGAATACACCTGAGCCATCGTTATGGTGATTTCCTTCAAGTATACCCAGATGCAGCCGAACGTTTACTATTTCTAAATCAGTTGTGCATTCTGATTGTTTGGCCCCGTCACACTGTAGAATAATCTAATGATATCTCTTTATCGCCATCGTCTTGGAGTCTCGCTGTTCATCCTCTTGTGACAAACCGTGCAAGGCTTTCCCGCCTCTGTCCCAGCTCCGTATAGGTTCCTGAATGCCTAGGTGGTATACACCCATAACTCGCGTAATATTCCTCTAGCTTCTCAAGTTCGTCTGCCTTCCTCTGATAGGCCAGGCAGTTCAGGTTATGGCATTATAAAATCGCAATGTGAGCCTGCAACGAGTTGGGCTGCAGGGGTATCTCATGGTGCTTAGAGAGGCATGATATGCTCTTGACCTGGTTGAACCTTCTGAGGTTCTTGGCGAGGTTCCTCCTGGTCCCTGAGCTCACAATTGGCAATCAAATGTAAACATGGGCATGAAAAAAAATCTGACCTGGTCCATTCGAAAAAAACACATGATACATGACAAGGTTTACACAATCATAACAAGAGCCAAAAGAAATCATACATCCGTAGGCCACATATAGTCCACAATTAAGTGAAGATCACCTCTATCCGCCTTTCCAACTACCTGATTAATAGCCTCTCTAATATCCTCAGGTCTGCTACTTTTGGATGGGCAACTTCGTCACCTTCTAGTCGGTATTTTGGCTCAATCCCACATATTATCTCCAAAGCACGATCGGATGCAATAAGCTTCTGGAGACCTTGTGAATGATATGTTTTGAAAAAGGTTGCGAGCATCTTTTGCAGTTAGTACGTTTTTTTTCTTTACCCACTTTCGCCATCTTATCGATCCATCCAAAGGGGAAGAAACACTCAAACCAAGATTCTTAGCACACTCAGCTTGAATCAGGTTCAAGAGATGTCTAATTCGGATATAACTCATGAAGGTTGTATCACGCTTGGAAGATAGTTAATAAAGACACTCCAAGCAACAAAGATCATACTTACAGCTGTGATCCACCTCGATGTTTCTTCTTGGTCCTCTCGCAAGGTCTCAAGTTGATCTTGTGTGTCTGTCGTCTTTAGCTCCATCTCCGCTCGGACTGCCTTCATTTCAGCCTTCATTTCAGCCTTCATCTCGGAACGGAGTGCCTCCAGGTCTAAGCGATGCCGTTCCTCAGCTTGCTCAAGAGCAAGTGTAATCATGTGTTGCACATATATCGGAGTGGATTCAGCAACATTCAAATCTGGATTGAGATCGGCGGAGGGTTTGGCAGGGCTGACTGAGATTGCAAGGAGGAATTGGGGGACACTGGAGCTGGAGCTATGATGAAGGGTCCGTTCAGGTTTTGAAGGGTCGCAGAGTCAGCTACTACTCAGGCCGGGGTTTGCAGGGTTAGAGATGAGTAGATCGTCAAAAGGACTAACGTACGATTGCCGTCCTGACCCGAATCGATGATCTTCAGGTTCCCACCTTCACCTCCCACAAAGTTGACCACTGCCGACTTTAGATTTTGAACCGAGTCGCCCGGTAAAGGGTCAAAATATAAAGTTCTGGAGTCTTCGAGACCTGCTCTAATGATGATGCAGCTCTTTGACCCAACTGAACGGCGTGTGGTGAGTGTGAGTGCAGCCATGAGAGAGCAATGACAAGAGGTGAAGTATTCTAGGCGCCCATAATTTGGCTTAAGTAAAATATAGCCAAATTAGCGCCCATAGTCTTTTCCCTCTTTCCAACTTATGCATTCTTTACTGCGAATTCCTGGGCAAACAGAAAAACGACTTGATCTTGGAATCACCAAGCTCAAGGTCTAGCAAGGTCTCAGATGGTCGCGATTCCCATTTGCGTCACCGTTCCAAGTCAGGTCTTATACCATTTTTCTTCGTTTGCGTCCTCTTTCGCCGAATTCTAACCCAAATCATCTAGCTCGCCCTTCTATGTTACTCACTCGTTCCGATCCATTCGTCACTTGAAATCTATCTCTACCACATAAGGACAGCACCCATACCCGATTCCTTACAACTCTTCTTGGATTCCGCTCAAGTTGATATTGCCGGTGCAAAAGTTGAGCGCAGACCTCGTTTCCAGCTCTCAAACTGCACGAAAAAAAAACACCACAGCCGTTGCAAGCTTGCCCCGCTACATCGCGCAACCAACTCGCAGTTTGTCTGCTATACACGACTCCATAAACTCGGTGTGCGTTACCCTCGTCTTGTCGACATGGAGGCTATCATCAGTCTCATTTTAGACATCTACCGCTCTACTCTCGCCTTTGCTTTGTTGTATGTGGCACCCCTTCTTTGTACCGGAGGTGTGTTTTCATTCTACCCCAATACGCTTATTCTAACCAACGATGTCTACTACTAGTTGGACACTACCTTCCAGGGTGTTGTTTCTGGTTTCGTTCCAGGCATTCAAAGTAGCAACGCTGATTCCCAAGCTCTTATCTCTCTTTCCCTGCTCAACGCTTCGCTTCCTACACTCTTCCAGTTGAAAGCCCACATTGACGCTGCGTCGGTTGATTTTTTAAAGAGGACCGCGAGGGATGCAGTATTGGATTTTCTTTGGAATCGAGGGGCTGGATTTTGAAGGAGAGGGATGAGGTTGTACCATATACTCACAGCGAGGGGCGGGGCAAAAGAGCGTAGTACCTGTACTTGGCAACAACGTACGTAGGCTCCTTGCTTGTTCTTTTGGTGTCTATTTGTTTGACTGTTTTTCTGTTCTGTTTTTGCCCAGCTTGCATATTTTCAATGTTTACGCCATCTTTTTCTTTATCTTATATATCTTCCTCTGACTCGACGGATGTACTAACTTATACACCTTAGTTCCAGGATTCAATATTCAACCTCACTCGTTTGCAACGGCCCGTTATGTCAATTTCACAGCCAACCAGAAGTTCGTTTTCCAAACGTCTAGAAAATGGAATCCGTTTTTCCTATGGACCAGAGCGAGATTCGCTCCTGAGGCTGGGGGAATGTCTTTGAACATATCTGCATTCGTCCTTAGTCGATGTTGAACGGGGCTCGGAACCATGTCAGGTAGGTACTGGGCTGTTCTGCTTCTTCCGATTCGCTATTTACATACGTCATTTCAGCTCCATAGACTTTCACTACGATGGCACCGAAATCGCCTCAGTACCGCGTCTAGTGTACAGTCCAGTGTACGGCCCTCAGTGTACGACCCCCTTCCCAAAGCCTCTCAAGCAGCCAGGACCCATCTTCCTCCTTGCCCACAGTGTTTATCATCGTTCTACCTGCGTCGGGTGTATCCCCTTCTTCCCAACTTCCTGTACTTCAACCCAAAGGGCTCAACTGGGTATGCGCTACAAGAATCGGCTCGGGTGCCTCGAGCGACGCTTGTGGAGGAATTGTACATCCGGGAGAGGAAAGGGCGAGGGAGAGTAGATTACAACTCTGACTCGCCGTGAGTGGAAGTTCAAATGTTCATGCGTAGAAACGGCGAAGAGCGGCGGGAGATTCCGATGAAGACATGCGAAACCGTTCAAACGCGAGTCTACCAGTCTTCGATACCCTGGGCCAATATACACTCGACCCAGTCCAATTCCACCCCCCAATGCTCCAATCCGCTCCCCTTATCCTCAATCCTCTTTGCAAGCGAACTCCATCCTGTTGGTCTCGATTTCTGAGTGGTGCTCTATCCCTCCCTTCTCATTATAGGGTTTCATTCATGCATCCTCGAACGGCGATGTATCACACGAAACGCAAATTCTAGAGAGAACCGAGGAACACTGTTGGATTCCTCTTTTCCCCGGAGCCGAAGGGCTGGATCCCGAAAATTGCGAGGAGTGATTAGTGTGGCAATGACGTTGCACGTAGAAGTTCGAGCGTAGAAGCAACGAAGAATGTCGCTGAAGATACGTGATTTTGAAATCGTCGACTACATTGGCCTCTTCGATACACCTCACCCTGCTCAACTTCCACCTGGTCCCTTCCAATCCGTCACTTTCCTCCCGTTCAACCTTCTTCGCAACTGAACCCAACCATGTCAGTCTCAATTTCCCTCCCATCCCATTCCTCGAACGCCTCCTATCCGACGAAGGCCTACAACTCATTCCTGGTGTTTTTTTTTTCAGAAGTTCAGGGACGAGCCCTAAGAACTTTGCTAGACGTTCGGTTCCACGTTGTTTGGATGGGGAACCACCAGGAATAGGACTCACAGGTTCCTCAAAAGCCAGACTGGGTGAGGTAGAACTTGACAAAGAAAAAGAATGAGCTGCAAGTAGAGGCGGAACCACTGCGGTCGAATACCCAGAGCCGCAAAGAGAATGCCTGGTGGTAAGACGTAGACTCAGTATCAGACAGAGGAAACTGGGAAAAAGAGTCCAGCAGCTAGCGACAAATAAACATGTTGTGGACCACTAGCCTTCAAGGAGATTAGAGCATTAAAATCGTAAATACAGAAAGTATATAGTTATAAAAAACATTAGTATCCTAATTAATCTACAAGTGTACATAATTCATTTACTGTAGAAAACATAGCCATCCGATGTTCAATAGCAGTAGCTTTTGCAGCCACCATCGCTTCGTACCCTTGCGGGTCTTCCTCCGCAAACTTGGCTTCTGTACGACACCCATTTTCAACCCAACGGAAGATAGCGCCAGCGTGAAGGAGCTGCGGCTATCGTCGGAGTGAATGAGAGTGTTTGAGTGGGTGATAACAGCGGAAGGAAGGAGAATTGTTGCCGCGCGAGGAAAATCGATAACCAATCTCAGCTCCCATAGAATGAGCTCAGCGCTACGTCTCGCGTTAAACGGACCCAGGGCTGTGATAGTACACCGACCAAATGCCCAATTGAGCTGGTCCCGGTGCTTGAACGTCCAGACGTTCGACCCAAAGTTGAATCCAGCGCCGAGGAAGACACTTCCCGCAAAGTTAGGGCGGATTCGCATCTTCTGGCTGAACAAGCCGTTGACATGCTCGTATTCTGCATATACACGAGGGGCCCATAACTGGAAAGCACCTATAAAAGAGTTAGACAGGAATAATATACAGTAGAACTAAAATATACGTACGACTTTGATACCAGGCCATTCGTTGGAATGGTTTGGCATCGAGTAGCTCCTGAATGAGTGGCCTCTTGGCCTTCGGATTCATAAACACGGGAAATCGGTTACCCATCCCCATCGTAGTACCACAGTTATAAGCGGAAAAGTTGCCACATCTCTGAGGCTCAGACGCGGACGATCCAATACTGTAGGCATGACCTCGGGTCTCCATCAAGTCATATGCGCTCATGAGGTCGTCCGAGTATGATGGGTCTTCTGGTTGGCCGGCGAGAACAGCCAAAATACGGCCAAGGCGATCGATAACCAGTGTAGGCGTCCTAGAAAGCAACGTTAACAACAGAGCGAAAAGGAAAGCAATAAAACACGCCTTCCATCCCATTTGACATGCTCGAAGCCTTGAGCGAGGAGGTCTGCGAGTTGATAGAAGTTCCGTCGTTCTTTAACCGTCCCCAGCTGCTTCTTCGCGCCTGGTTTCCTGGTGTGAGCTCCCCTACTAGCGTCAAAACCCTCTGCACTTCATTCTGTTTCCACAGCAGTTCCATGGGAGAAGACTTGGCGCAAGGCATTGTGGTGACTACTCGTACGATCCGAGGCCTTTGCGAGTCGACGTTTGGCTGCGCGCATTTGGTGCCTGTGCGACTGTGCTGGATTCGGTGGCGTGTCCAAAGTCCCAGGGGCAGGAGGGAAATACGCGGTGTATCAATGTCAGGAGCATCCTCCACCGTGACTGAGCAGCGTTTGCGCTTTGTTGTGGCAGATGAGAAGACTGCATCGACAGGGCACGGCGATTCCAAAGGAGAGTACTCGATAAAGTCCGCTCCTAGGTCGTCCTCCTCGAGTGCCGCGTTACGATGGTCCTCCAGTGCTTGTTCCACCATGTTCTGAAAATGAAAACCCGGGTTCGTGAATTTTGGCTCTACAATTTGGTGTGTAATCGAATTCTTTCCAACATGCTGTCGAAGAATTAGTCAGTAGTCGCCTGAACACGGGCTTGGAGTTAAACGTACCGTTCGCAAAAAATAGGGCATGTTCACAGGGCGGTGGACTTCTGCAAGGGCATTCAGTAAAACGAATTGAAATTAATAGAGATTCGTTGCCCATCGGCCAGAAAGCAGAAGTCGAAAGCAACTAAGACTACACCCTTGGGGTAGAACGTAGACCGAGCAGCATAAGACCCCTGTTCCTCGTGGTAGCCAGAGAATATGAAAAAATAGACCCACCGAATTAGAATGTAGAACGAAAGGCTGCGGTACCTGATTAAGAGCGTCAGCAGTTGAAGAATGAAGAGGGGTCTGTCTTAAAACTCGAAAATAAGCCTCAAAGTCGGCCCAGATGACACCCTTGGGGTAGAGCGTAACGAAGCATATGAAGAAGCAGTTTTCCGAGTGGAAGGAGAAAAGGGGAACGGGGCTTACAGGCTGTAATTAGGTCCCTGGGCAGATCTTCAAACGAAAAGCCCGCCTTGAGAGGAACAAAACGTGCTAAGCCAGCCGGACAATAATGCTGTAATATAGCAGTAAGACGAGATCGAGAATCAGAGTAGAGCAGAGAGGCGACTCACAGGTTGTAGTGGAAACCAACGTCGGCGGAGGTAGCGCAACGTTGAGTCAAAATTGAGTAAGGCCTTTCCAAGGTAGTCGATCGTTGGCGGCAGAAGCTAAAACAGAAGGTAAGCGAGCCATTCATTACAAAGAAATAGTAGAAACTCACCTGTAGCCAAAGCCCTAAATCCTGACAACTAACAAGATAGAGGTACGGCGTGTCTGCGAACTGTTACAGCGTTCTTAGACAAGGCGGCAATGGCTCCAGCCGGACTCCCTGCGATTTTCGGCTATAGACGGGGAGAGAGATAGAATAAGATTATGAGAAAGCCGCCGATACAAAAAAGGAAGACTTACCGATGAAAAGCAAGATCTTACTTAAGGAAAGTGCTAGTGGTGGTAGAAGAGCAGGTTGCAGCGGAATCAACGAACAGCCTTGATCACCACGCGTACATCATGTGATAGGCGCTCAATAGCCTGGTAGGACAACGCGATCGATCATCCAACGCCGAGTGCTCGACAAGATCGGGTTTCCTTGCGCACTGTCGAATCACCCCAATCTGTAGAATCTTCTTTTTACAATCAATAGCCCCAGACCTTCGTGTTTCAAAGTCGAACGGATACTCTACAAGTACCTACTTACCCGCGGACCTCAAAGTAGTGTTAATTTTTGACGAGCATAAAGTATAACGGTAAATAGTATCTACCCTCTACTAACCTTGAGTCCCATGGCCGTGTAGAGCCATGAAAAAAGTGTCAAAGTAGGTATATTGATTTGGTATAAAAGGAAATTGTGAACAGTGAAAATAAAGAACAAGTTAAAACATTTTCGCAAGTAAAAATCCCTGTAACAATGTTTCGATTCAACCAAGTATACGTTCATTTAATAGCAAGTACGACACATTTTGTTTCGTATCGTGCTCCGGCTTGAATTACTTGCACTCGACATTTTCTCGACACTTCGATGTGCGCTACTCACACTCAATTTTCAAATGTTCACCTTAGATAGTTCACAATGAAATTGGTTCACAATATTTGGATAACTTAAGAACTCGTGTTCTTTTTAAGCTGACGGGAGATGATGCTCTTCCAACACATTTCTCGAAGGTTTGTTTGTCCGACTGTTGTTGGTAGGAACATTTCCGGGTTTTTTCGAGCCCACCCACCATGCCCAATATAATTGAATTGACATCCCTGTCTAAAACTTTGCGCTTTCCCAGTTTCATTCACTTTTAAATCGAATATCCTCCTTCTCAGCTCAACTTCCCCTCTTACACGGGCGAATGAAAAAATCCATATATACTTCTCTGAGATCATAAAGCATGGAATCATTGCTACATGAGACAACTGTAGACACAACTTCGGCTCGAACGGTATCATTTGGAGATAGGATGAGGAGAAAACCGAGAACTCTGGCTCGAATGACGGAGGCTTCACCTCCTAGGACCCTTTGGTGGAAGTTGTACATGGAAGTGTATGCATTTGAGTGATCTTTGAAACCTGTGTTCTATGTTTTTCAGAGGAGGTAGAGGACCTGGGGATAGACCTTCGATAATCATTGTGGTGGTCAATAATAACCAGGGCTAATCAATCGGGCCGTTCGAACCAAGGAATACTGTCGTCCTGGCCATCGTCATTATTGCCGCTGTATGCGGTTGGTAGTACACGACATATTGCTAGTGCTAATGCTAATGCTAGCGCTGGTAATACGAGTTCATTCACCAACTCACAGAACGTCTGGTGTACCACTTCAGCTCTTCAACGACGTCCGCTGTGCCGGAGCAATCTGTTTAACCAGCGCCGCAACCACAGCTGCAGCCAAGGAGGAGGGGAAGGAGGTCTTGAAGAGAGACCATATGTAAATATTAGGGACATCAGGTTTGTACATCGAGCTCTAGTTTTGGGAAGATCCAGATTAAATACTCGACGATAAGATTATTCCACTATTTATTTCATTGTACAGCATCCCGATTTACTTCAACTTGTCCAGCAGGGAAAAAAAACGTAGCCAACAGTCCATCGACGTCAAGAATCTTGCATGAATTTTCTCAACACAATGAAGTATACGCACCGTCGAGCCGCTGAAGCTTAATACGGAAATTCCCTGTCCCAGGAGTATCGTCTTCAACTTCGACAGGAGCTAAACAAGTTGGTCAGCGTTCCAAACGCTGCTCGTAAACACACTGATAGATACCTGGCGCGAAGAGAACACCAGCTTCCGCAATTTCGTCCGAAATTTCATTTCTAGTGCTTTGTATCCTAGCGAAGAGAATGACGGGTGATCTTCGAGAGAGAGCTTGAGCTAAGAAACATCAACTCCAGTAGTCAACGAGCAAACCTACCCAGACAAACATGCCTGCACTAGGAGCAATGAATGAAAAGAGAGGTTTGGAAAACACCGAATCTTTCTCGCTGAGAGGAACAAAAGATCGCTTCGGCTTGAGTGAAGCATGATACATGGTTGCACTGTCCGTGACACCATCCATCGAGATCATCCGTTGCATATGGAATTCCTCCGCGATGCAATCAACCAAATGGTCTCATCGTTGCTTATACTGTATACGGAGCCCTAATACGAACGTTCAATAGAGAGCTTCAAATTGAGGAAATAACATGCCTGTCAACCATCTCATGCTTCCAGGATAACGCCAGTTCAAAAGCAGTGAGGCGACATATACCTGACATGATTAGTCAAAGGTCCATGAAACGGCGCCTGCGTGATAGTCTCCCCTAGGCAGACTCGTTATACACTGACGATCCATACGGGTGTGTATATAGACCTGCGTGATACGATTCATTCTCACCTGAGTAAACCATCCGAGGCGGGCTCCAGGGCAAACAGTCTGCAGGAGTAAATGAGGGGGATTGATAGCATACAGGGCAGAACTCGGCTTTGGTAATCTATTCTGCATTGAATAACCAGCAAACAAGCTGCGAAAACAAAGATTGGAGTTGAGTAGCCTAAGCGCTAGTTATCTACTGGGTAGGCGGGCATAAGTTCGCCACCTCCGTATGCAGCTAGTTAGATTTCGATGTCAGCACTCCTTCTAGATCTCCTGCTTCTCGTTTGTTCTTCACAATTTTAGTGCGGTTTTGGTACCAGATGCCCGTACGTAAACGGAAGGGAGCAAAGGATCTGTGTCGAGTTGAGGTGTATTTGTTAAATTCAAGAAAAATAATAGTGAATGAGAAACATTGAAATTAGCTGTCTCCGTGGTGAACGAATCTTCGATGTCCTTGAAACATATGATCATACTCCAACTCCATGTCAATGTTTGTAGTATTATTTTTGTTAACTACTATACTTCTCATTCCGACTGGTGAGGTGAAGTTGAGCCCCAGACCATGAATGGCGCATTTGCCAAACTGGGATCTCCCAAGGAAATCACGTCACTGCTTTCGCCTCCGACTCCGCTGCCAATCCTTCTGCCATAGCGCTGAAATTTCGCCGTCTATGAGTCTGTTAACTGAACTCACCGGAGATGATCCTCCTCAGAAGAACATCCTTTCATTGAAGGGGAAAAAAGACTGTTAAAGCTAGAAAAAAAAAAACGACGGCATGATACCACCCAGCTACATTCCTCCACTATTATTTTTCTGCCTTCCCTGGCCGCCAGTAGTGACGGTCGTAAGCAGTTAGCGACAACTGCGAGTAGTCTGCGGGATGGCAAAGTCACGGGTGGTGGCAGCGAGGTATGCATCTCTAACGCGATCTGCCTCCGTGACTGAACGGTAGAAAGAAGAGTGTATGGCGCGCATCACTGCCTTTCTAGACCTGTCCACCGTCGACTTACCCCCCACAATAGACAAGAGGAACCTCCCAGCTTTGGCACGAGAAGGCGGAGTTGGACTGGACGGATCATGGTCCTTGGCAGTAGAGTGTTGGGAGGGCTCTGGGGAACCAGTGTTCCGTCGATGACCCTGCGCCTGGGTGTGATTGTCAGATTTATAGCTTTTATGGGCCTGCTGTAGCTCCTGCAGTTTATGAAAAATTTCAACGAAGCGCATAAATGCTTTAGCGTGATCTTGAAGTTCGACGGGAGTTCCCGGATCGATACTAGCATTATTTGAGCGCCCAAGGAGGGCCAGCAATGCCAACCGTTGAATGTCCAAAAAATGGTCCGTGTCCCGTTCGCGAAGTAGTGGCTGGATTTCTCGGGGATGCTGCCAATCTTCAAGAACTCTCAAAGCGTTCACGCAGACAGCAAACGGAGTAACATGAGATTCAAACTCGGGGAAGTTTGTGTATGGGCGAATAAAGACTTGGGGCGTCTGCGGGTGATAGACGAGGATGGGAGATTGTAAGTTGAAGTGGGGAGAGGGAAGAAGTCGATACTTGTATCTTGTGCCATCCCACTGAATAAGAAGTGTAAGTCAAAGAGTGCGGTATACATGTTGAAGAGGTGCAAAAACGTACGAGTGCTCCAAAACCCTCCAGCTCACCTTTCCGCAGCTTACTCCACGGTCGGTGGCCTGGGTTCTTTAGCAACTCGCTTCTGTAAGCGTTGAGATATTTCGTGACCAGGTTGATTACGTCTGTTGTGGGAAGGAAGAACAGGTGATACCAGTCTAAACTTCGGTGGATAGGAATGTAAACTGCAAGATAGTGAGTTATACGGCACAGAAAGAGGGACCCTATACATACGGGGCATGAGAAATAGGCGACTGTGAAGACATAGAGCGTTAAGTTGCATTCCGAGGCAGAACTCAATTGTTTCCAGCTGGGATAGAATAATTTAGTGTTTAATGTAAACGAAGGAGGATAAGATTAGACAAAACTCACAATGTCACTCTTTTTAAACGCGCACTGCGGCACCAAGATGTGAGCAAATTCATTGAGACGGGCAGAAAATGGGAAACGCGTTGCATGACAGTGATACATGGCGACCGAGACAAGCCAAGTCGCAAAACCACCGCTTTGCTGTGGCAAAAGTTACACCCTTTCGCCTCTCTGGAGTGGAGCTGTAGGAAAAGACGGAATGGCTATCTTCCTGGCCATCATCACAGGAGTCCTCAAGTTGACATAGGAAATCATCATCGGGATGCAGGACTTCAGGGCGATTCGAAAAAAATAGATGGATCCGATAGATCTGTCGACAAGCTAAGCGCGTTCATAGCTTGCGTCAAGTGCGCCATGGTGGTTGAAAGAGAGCTTTGTTTATCACGTGCATATGTCACAGTGTGTTACAGTTGTAGCGTGTTGTGCTGTCGGACCGCTTTAACTTGGCTTTAACTACACAGTCTTCTCTTATCTCAACGAAATGCGACCTTTAAATTTCAACCTCAGCTTCCATTCGTAAGCTTACACACTTCCCTTAATACTCTATCTCCCTTATATTATTAAACTCCCAGCAACAGGCATAAGAAACATGATAGTAATACCACAACCACAGCAGCCAAAGATGTGCAGACCAGGCAAGTGATTAATGTTTTGATATAGTCATATTCAATCGTTGATATCGTTGACTAACTTTTACTGTTCTATGTAGTGAAACGCCTTTAATATGCAATAGTACTCCAAATCTAACCGGTAAACCTTCGTTCACCCGATCCCCAGCGACACCATGTAACGAGGACTTTCGCCGTGAATTTGATTACGATTTATTCACGCGCTGGCAACCAAATCTTCCCCTTATTGTGATCTCTCCCCCACCTCTTACGCCTCTGGAAGAAATTTTACTGGAGAGACGTCTCCTCCGTAGTGATGGCAGAGCTTGAGTGATGACGTAACATTTGATCTTCTTTGTAGATATCATTGTAAACTCAATGCTTTATTTCACTGCTTATCAGAAGTAGCCCGTCTCTGTATTCTGTCTTTGTCCTGTCAATGTCAATGCAGTCAACTTTACTCATTCTGAAGGTCATCACTGTGAGAGTGAAACATTTTTCTGATCATGCCGTGTGTGAGCGATAGACTTCGATCCCAATAGAAGGTGACAACCTTATCAGCGGGATTTACGGGGGGCGCGCAAACGGGGGCAGAAACCCTCTCCTTTATTCTAAGTACGGTAGCTAATATATATAGGAAAGACGGGGACACACCTCTCCGTCCCTCTTTCCTACAACTCCAACTACCAAGGCAAATCCGGACAAATTCGGCTTATTACGGGATATACATCCTTGCTGTGCATCGCGCTCTCACTGAACTTGACGATCGTATTTACGAACTCGTCCCCGCAGCTGTGCGAGATTTTAATTTCCAGTGGAGTCGACGTAGTAGTTGCAAGACAATTCCCTAGGAATGCTGATAGAGCTCAGCTAGAGCGAGCTGTGTTCCAAGCGAGGGATAGGAAATGTTCGACTTAGGTATATCATGCCCGTGAATCAAGAAACACAATTCTGGCTTCCGTTTCCCTTCTAGTCAGACGCGGATACTATATAGCATTCTACGACCGTATTTCCACCATCCATATCCATCCATCCATCCATCGCTCACAGACACATCACTCACCTCACTCACCCTCTTCCCCAACCTTCGTTACTCATGGTGTCTCCTACCTCGCTGCACCTACATTTCATTTTTTGACACGCAATACAGGGAACGCGGCGCCGCTATAGATATGTGAAAATCCCCCTAGGGCTAGTTATGCAGTATCGCTTCAATAAAGAGAAGGGGACTGAGGCAGTGTTCAAGCGCGTTGCTCAGCTTCAAGACGAGTTTGCTGGTGTCTGCATATGCCATTCTGTGATAAACCAGGGATCTTGTTGTCGAGACACGTATCACTGCTCTGGACCTCTGTCCGGAGAGTACAGGAGCTATTACGTCCACTTCCGCCAGGTTATGAAGACGCCTCCAAGTATATGTGTTTTCTGCTACTGTCCTTCGACCAAGAGTGGGGAGCCACATTCAAGCACCCTGCTGGGAGATCAAGGGTCACCGCTGCGGGGCGGGGAGAATCAAGGTCTTTATCGGGTCTTGTTTACATTGCCTTCCGATGTTCTCCTCTCCGTAGAGCCATTTTCGAGCGGCGTGGGGTGTCACACTCGCCGATAAGTTTGTTTTGACAGTGGACTGGGTTCGCTGGTTGGCCATGCCTGCGTCAAACGGCTTTACCCGGCTGGTCAATTACTTTGTCATCGTTTGGGCATTTCTGGAGATGTGGAATGCCAAGGGCTTCCGAAAGATCCGTTGGCCCTTGACGGTGAGTGATTCCGATCTCCCTCTTGTTGCTTAGTTGACTTGCCGTTGTAGACGTCGAGAACGACCCTCCGCTTTTCAGCGCGCTCGCTAGTCTTTGTATTTGATATGTTGTACTCATTCTGCTAACGCTTACTTCATGCGTTTCACCTCACGCTTATTCGTGCTCGCTTGCTCCTACTTTAAGACCTGAAAGTTCTGTATCGCTTTCTGTACTTGCTCTGTTCGCTTGAACCTCTTGCTCTTTGATGCTCTTTGACGGCTTGTAATATTTCTTATCGCTTGTTTATACGCCTAAAATATGTGTAAATAACTACTCAGCTACAAAACGTGTTGTACTTGCTATTAACTGAATTTTTACTTGAGATATTACTTGTTGTGTGAGGAAGAACATCCGCTATTAAATGCTCCAAAATTAAAACATTATATATGGCAATGTTGTTCTTGCTATTGAACGGATGTTTACACGCTGTGTGCGAGGAAGAGCATCGAAAATATAGAGTTCCATTATCTATGGCCAGAGCAAGTCTTCTTCTGTCCCACGAATTTTCCGTTTTTCGACTTCCTTCTCTTGTGTTGTTTCGCGGAAGCTTTCGAATGCTCTCGTCCTTCTGTAACTTGCCCCAGGATCCTGTCGTCCCCACCGATGTATCGTCAAAGAGGCATCTCACTCTTCCTTTGACTCTGCTATCCCCTTGACCAACACGGTCCTACGCCTTTCATCAGTCCTTTCCCAGCCCTCCCCTACAATATAAGGATCCTTGTAAACTGTCGAATACCCCAGTACCAAATCTTGGTAGGGTTGGGGATACGCATACGCGCGTAAGGAGTTTTATTACCTGTTCGAGGGAAGGACTGGCTTCGATTGCATGTCCCGGGCACCAACCCGGGCTTTACAGCAAACAGGTTTGCCTCACTATCAGCCTTATAGGAGTTGTGAGCAGTTATGATTGCTGGCAAAAGGGGGAGGAGATTTGTGCGTGTTGGTGGTGCGTGATGGTGCGTGCATGCGTGTTGGTGCATGTAGCATAAGTACGTGTTACTATATGTTGGTGCGTGTTTGGTTCGTTAGTGTTGCTAAGTTAACCTTTTCAAGGTAAAATAAGGGCTTTCTATGGCTCAATGACTTGTATGTCATTGTAGGTAGGTCTATTAGAAGCCACTATGTATACAACTCTAAGATCCTCCCCAAATTCATAAGAATAAATACTTTTTGTACTTCGTATACACGCAGCAGACACGCACCTGTTGACACGCACCACGCACTGACACGCACCCGTCACGTACCATTTTCACGCACGCGTGTCAGCCCAGCACGCACCGTACTCAACACGCACTCATGTGCACGCACCTATTTTACATTGCACGCACGCACGCACCATTGGTCACATGTCACACTTTATTTTTATAATGACTACTAGAGACATACCTTACTGTTAATTATATGAATCTTGGATGTATTTACTACCAGTGTATCTAGGGCTGCCTGTATAATCACAGTTTACTCGCTACTTCAAGGTTTAAAGGCTGCATTTTCATGGGGCACTGCACACTAATTTGTAATCTTCAGGTCGGGAGTCGGGACCCATATGCGCGTTGCAGTCAGACGTGTTCGGGTACATCGGGACGTCGGGAGTTGGTCGCGCTGTTCTTTGCAGTCAGAACTGGTTTTTTTTTGGTTCCGATTATTGATAGGACTGATGGCTGTACACATTTTGGCCTCCTTTATTTGGCAGGGACTGAGGAAATTGGGATAGTTACCACAGCACACACTCCCTTAGCTTAGATATAAATGCTATAAAGCAGAAATACTCATAAGCAAACAGGCAGAAGATTATAAGTAAATACAAAGTCACAAACACGCATGTCACGCTCACGCACTATATACGCTGACACGCACGCACGCACTTTGGCAGCATGCACCTAGAAACACGGACACGCACCTGCTTATGCATGTCATAGATGACACGCACTCACGCACCGACTACACGCACAATTCTACGTGCCCCTGGCAAAATACTCTCTTCCAAGCAGCGTTACCCTAGTCATGTACGGAGTTGGCAAGCATACATTCGCCACCTCTGTATTTTACTAAAAAAAGCCAGCCAAGTCTGCCGCATTAAGATGAGGGTGCAGGTTTGTGGCCCTGAGATTATTGAGGGGGATTTAAACAGTGGATGTACTACAATGTTCGTGTTCTGAATCGCATTTAAACCAAATGCTGCGGACGAAGAAAGCGCGGTAGTCACTAGGACCACAACTGACCACAAGATCTTGTCTCCCTGGTGAGTGGTCCTGCTTTGATTCCGTACGTGGAATATCGCATCGCCATCTAAAGATGGATGAGGAAGGTATGAATGGGGGCACATGTGAGAGTCTATGCTCCTAGCCTCGTCCCAGAACTTCAGGAAAAACGCCTCGAATTTTTTGTTGTGGACAATCGGCGGATATGATGCCTATGAGGAATGAGAGGGAGGGAGGGGAGATCACTCGGAAATCAAGACCGGCAGGATCAAGTTCGGTTGCGAAGAGGGTTGTTAAGAGGATTGTCGAGTGGGAGGAAAAGCTCAAACGGAAATTGAATGGGATGGGGTGTATATTGGCCAGTGAGGGTGTCAAAGAAGCCAAATTAATCAGCAATCGACTCGCGTTTGACCATTTCGAGAATAACCTATCTTCTTCGCCAGCTACTCTGGCTTATACGCCCAGACTTCTACCCACAGCGCCTTTGGCGCACTAATCGGCTGTAATCCACCCTCCTCCTCATTTCTTCTCCTGCATACACAATTCCTCTACAAGCGTCACTCGAAGCACATAAGCCGTGTCTCCTGGGCCGTTACTCGTGGCGAACATGGGTGATTTGGCTTTATCGGAAGTTGGGGCTGAGTATCGGAAGTCGGAAGAAGGTGTACGTTTGACTTTTCGTATCCTCAAAGTAAGTAAGTTTGGTATATTCTTGCTGATGTTGCCCTCCATGTCTTCCGATGTATTTCCGTCTCTTCTACCTGACTCTCTCTCTCCCTCCTGTTAAGAACAACCGGCACCAGGACTTTTGTACTCCACAGCACATCTTAGGCTGGATAATTCGTACTTCCGAGGCAGTAGCTGTACTCAATAATGGACCGCGTCAAGGAGATCCGGTTTCTCATGTTGCTAGTACGATTCTTTCTCAGTTTACCAGAGGTTTAATTAAAATATCCTGCCTCAGGCTTGAAGTATGTTTTTCATTCTGCTTCTTTCAAAATTTGCATCATCCCACATTTACAGAGCTCCAGCAAGCGTAACCTTGGGGTAATCAACCACCATCATAAGCATCTGCAGCAATGGCTTTCCGAACAAGATGTAATTCATACTGGGACATCGGAAGAATTAGGACAGTATCGGCAGAACAAGTAATGTTCTGGAATCTATGCCTACTACTAATCCGGCGGATGTATACGTATAGCATGAATTATACCACAATCAGGTATTACTATATTGACAGTGCTCTTTGCTACTCTATTCGTTTCTCTGCTGTGTTACTTTAAAGTTCAGTCTGAAAAGGACAGTATTCTCTCAGTCAAGTGGTAGGTCTATAGCCACTTTTGTGGTTTTGTTTTTGGGTGAATAACACTTCTACAAACTCATATTTATCCTCCTGCGTGGCTGAATGATCTGTGCCTGGTTCTGCGCGCGCTGCGCTGTGCACCACGGATGTCCAAGTTGTGCATGTTGACAAGCTCGGGCTGCTTGTGAATGAAGGAGTCAAGTTGACGTGCTGGGCATCTCTCACTAATGATGTTCAAGTGGCAGTCTGAGTCCATCTCCTATGTAACAGGATCAACTACAATTCACAGGGGAACAGTGTCCCACGCATGGGAGCTTTGCAGCTCGAACCATACATCCATGTTATCGTCCCAAAGCATCGCCATGCCTTCACCCCGCTGGTGACCTCTGGTCATGCTCTGTCAGTGGAGCGCCTACGCTATGACAAACAGTATAGACCACACATCCCGCGGAAGCTCAAGCTGTGCCGATTCTGCAGGCTGGCAGTAGAGGACGAGTGTCATGTATTGCTAGGCTGCAAAGGTCACCTAGGATTGGTGTACGTGTGACATCGATTCATACTGGATCAAGTACTGGATATAGAGGTATTAGCACCAGATTTACTGAGGGCTCGACAGGGCCTATCCAACTATGGTTTCCTCTGTGGATTTCTGCTTGATTGTCAGGGTATCTTCTTGGGTCAGGAGCCTTATATCCCCGACCCAGACCTACATGCTACATAGCTTGAATATGAATTTTATGCTTTTTGAATATTGAATATGTATTGAATATGCACTTGACGGTACGGTACTCATGTGCGCAGCGGGCTCCGAGTCTGTGCGCCAGGGTGATTGGGTTCATGCTGCCACAGCAGAGTTGAGTGCATGCATCTGCGACATGTTGGAGACGATGGAATCAGCTGAGCAATTGATTTACTTGCCGAAGTTTCTCCTGCGGTGTCGGTTGTTTATTTTCCCCCCGGAGTGCACGCCGTGCGGGATATTATCTGATATTATCTATTTATCCTTGTGTTTTACTTTATGTTTTATGTATATTACTCTGTATATTTCTCCGTAGCTGTAGTCTATTCAAGGTAGCTTACAATACGATTTTCCCTTGCGCGTTTGCTAGGGCTCACTTGCTATAGACCGGAGTGAACTTAGAGCTTATTCGACGTCTTCCTTAATTCACTCCAACACGACACACATGGCGCAGTGTGTGTTGCCCCTGCCCCGGCTGTCCCTAAATGGGACCGCGCTGGTTCTTACTTCCTTCCTTCCATCTCACTGCGGCAGCGTCAAAAAATATCCGGCGAAATTATTGCCGAAATTATTGCTGTAATTGCTTACCTTTTTCGATAGAGATTTCGCGTGTAAATCTTTGATAATTTCGGCTGAAAAATATACTGTAATTGATTATGTTTTTCAATCCGAATTTCACCGGTAATCTGTTATCTATTTCGTCCGAAAAAGATAATGAAATTCCTTATCTATTTCATTAAAAATTTCGCTCGAAATTATTACAAGGTAATAACTGGCCAAGAACTGGGAGGGTCGGTCATGTGATGCATCTGACAAGATTTCCTGTCTTTGAACGCGACTTATGGGATCCTGTACATGCATGGCTGCACTAGTCACACCCAGACATAAAATTGCTACACCTCTGTCCAGTTCTGCTCTCACATTCACTTAAAGTATTGTCAGATGCATCACATGACCGAGCCTCCCAGTTCTTGGCCAGTTATTACCTTGTAATAATTTCGAGCGAAATTTTTAATGAAATAGATAACAGATTACCGGTGAAATTCGGATTGAAAAACATAATCAATTACAGTATATTTTTCAGCCGAAATTATCAAAGATTTACCCGCGAAATCTCTATCGAAAAAGGTAAGCAATTACAGCAATAATTTCGGCAATAATTTCGCCCGATATTTTTTGACGCTGGCGTAGTGTCTGAGTACTTAGGTCGAGAATGATAACTGACCAGTCACCAAGGCAGTTCGCCTTGGTAAGCGCCCGTTGGTAAGCGCGGTCACCAGACCAAGTTCCCTTTTATCTTGAACCTCCTCGAGCAAAAACCAACGTACTGTCATGAGCTCTAATCTACAAATATCCACTCGCCAGGTCAAAAATCCTAGAACGACAATACCGGCACCCAAACCAGCTGCTGTCAAACAAGCAAAACAAGCATCTCAAACACATGGGGACTTCAACGAGGACAAGGATACTGGGCATGGTCAGTTGACTGGCTCATCCAATACCCAAAATCTAACAGTAATTCTCCAGCTGGATCTTCTAAATGTGAGCAGAAAATGGCACCTCCTCGACTCATAAAGGAGAAAATCCCAAGTCCCCCAAAAAGGGATGGCAATGGCAATAACAAGATTAGTAATCAGTCCGCTTGTGCACTCAAAATTACTGCTCTGAATATAGTTTTCAGGAAGTCAACGCAAGTCACAGCAGATGCAGGCCAATATTGCCTATCTCAATGGAAACATTATGAGATTTCGCGATCAAGGAAAGAAGCTGTGGCAATGTTACTGTTCCAAAGCGCCCAGTGGTCACAGCTTTAGGTCAATTGATGGGTACCGAATCCATGCAAAGGAGTATGAATATGTGGCATGAAGCTTAAGGTGAGCGGTGTGCGCACTTCTTGTTCACTTTTACCAAGAACAAACATGTAGTTTCACAGAGTCACACTGTTGTGTTCCTGATCATAGTCTGCCCTGATCCTGAGCCTGCTTGAGCTCTGTTTAATATTTCTGGTATCCATGTTGCACTCCAAATACTGCTTTTCCTGACCTGAGCTTGAATCCCATGTTACCCCAGTCACTGCTTGTGTGAACGCTTTGAGAGCTTTCAAAGAATGATCACCTTTAGTAGAACTTGTCGTGACGGGTTTTCAAGTATAGATTGTTAGTTGGCTCGCGCGGTCCGCAAATCCTCCGAGGAAAATGGGCGCTTGAGATATTGTGAAGTTTGTTCCCTGCCACATTGATCTGCAATTAAACGCGTATATTCTGGTCGTTTCACGCCTCACTGAAGCTGATGTCAAGTCTTTTTGGACCCTATGGCTTTGTGAACTACCCACGAGAGGAAGAGCGTGCGTTTGAAAGCATGCAGGTTTCATCGGTGCAGTCTTTTGAAGGAAAAGACCAGATTCATCTCTTCCCGTCTTGTAATGGCTCAAAAGTCAATATTCAATATTCAATTCTTGAAGCTTTGACGCGTGAAGGCTCTCTGCCATCTGGTAAGTTATCTAATGAGCGCCTGAAGTCGTGGTACACCCCTCACTAAATCACAGTTGTTTCCTTCAGGCGTCTTCGATGTCAATTCACGCGTTCTGCGCTAAGCCCAACTGGAACCATCTCACACCATTACGCCGACATTCGTCCAAACCGTAGACCATCATGTTTACTCATCCAGTGATTCCAAGTGACAGAAGGACTTGTTAAATTGGAAGACGAGCCGCCGAGGTTTTCGTGTCAACTTACGCACAAGCTTTGGACTTAACGCTGCGGAAACGGAAAGAGAAGCTATCTGGTCGATAGAGATTGACGCATTGACGTCCTATGTAATGCATATCGCTGGATGTCAAGCTTGTCAAGGTGTTTTCATGTTTGGTTGAAAGTGAGTCTTCTTTGATCTTTTATGCTCAGAGAAGGAAACTGACTTCGCTTTTTTAATAGCCCTGCATTTATGGATTCGCGACATGCTCAATTCCCCGTCTTTGCAAACGAACAGCATTCATGCGCCACGGCTATCGCCAATCCCTACTCTCGTTTCGGTCTCGCTACCGTCCTTTGCAGCCAACATTGCAGACACCTCGTAACTTTACCCTCTTGCCGCTACGCTATACCACACCAAAACTGGTTTATTATACCATTGGCTTTCCATTTCCGCGTTTTGCATGTGCAAACGTCAGGCTCACTTGTTCTTTGGCCCCAGAGCAACAACTACTCGGAATGAAACCCGAATCTACTGAGCCGTTACCAACGCCCATTGCTCATCCTGACGTCGAAAGCACCAGTCTGCGCTGTCGTCTTTGTTGACCCAGCTCGCCGTTATCTCCTGCACATTACTTGCGTCTCCTCCCCAAACGCTCATCAAAGGATTCTAAATCTTCCTCAGCTCCCGCTTCTAACACGCCAGTGGCTAGGACTAGTTTTTGGTCTGCCTCTCCTTGTTTATTCCGAGATCTATTCCCTGCAACAGGAACAACATCGGCGTTTGTTGAGGAAATGCCATAGGAAGCTTTATGCATCAAGTGGCCGGTACGTGAAGCTGTAGGGGGCGCGCCCGATACGGCGAAAGCGAGGGTAAAGGCTAGTTGGTTACAAAGAGCCACGTTAGGATGTTTGTTTCACGTTTTGATTCATTTAGCGTTGTAAAACTCTGACCTGTCTTTATCTCTAGTCTTTCGAACAAAGGGCGCTCGCCCTCGTGTTTGACCATCTTTGCTATCTGCTCAGCTGAATGAGCTCGCCACTCGTATACGCTTTAGGAGACCTTACGCCCTTGCTCATATCATACAAAGAAGATATCAAGAGTCGGGTACGAAGTACGCTAGGAGGAATTTCATTGCATACTGGTTTCATTCAGGTGAGCTTTGATATCTCTACTTGCAGCTCAAATTCCTCATCAGTTCGTGTTACAGGGAGGGACACGCGTTTTTTGTCAACCGCTGAACAGCGTTTACGGGGTTAGAGGGGCCTGGAAATCCTTCAAAATGGTTCACCATTGGTGCCCTTGTTTGTGGTGGCAGCGGTAATGGACACTGCGAGTGGATTTCACGGCAGTCGAGGATCTGTACGTCCTGTTGTTTATGCAATTATCTGAGTAACGATTCACCCAGCCTATGTGTTCAGTTACATTTCGGACTATACATCTATGACCTCATATAGTATGTGCTGTTGTTGATATTGCCACTGGCCAGGAGAGGAGACAGGTACCTGTTCCCATTTCGCAGACTTGAACAGCTGAGGGCAGTACAAGAGCACTTGACGATAGCAACAACCATTCTAGTACTACCCCATGATGTCGATGAGTCGCAAGGTCGTGGCGGACGTGTGTTCGAGATGGAGAGCACAATTACTTCCACTTTCAGGCTCTTTGGCCAAACGAGAGCGTTCTTCAGCGGAGGACTGGTGCCTAGTTGGCTACTTTGGGAAGAAGGAATGCAAATGCAAACGTACATTTGTTCTTATCTTATGCTTTGTTTTCCTGATGCTCTATACAGTCTACAGAGCCTGGGAACGCATCCTCATCTTCAGTTAAACTCAAGACCACTTCAAAATCCCATTTTTCCTATGCCAGTACTTCAACTGTCTTTGTAGTCAAATCACACGAACTGGGGAGTCCGATTTTGATTTCACTCCATCCGCGGCTTCGATTCCATTCAACTCGTCTTTTCCATCTCCAACTGCAGCATCTTCCAGCGCGTTCACGGTGTCGAGATGCTTAGCCCACCTACGTCGAGGGCGATGCCGCCTGCTTCAGTGATATCTGAAGTTTCAGGAGTTTCTGGCCGCCCAGAGACATTCTCATCTCTTTCTTTCCCTGTTAGCGAGGCTGCGAGTTCAGAGAAGGATTTCGAGCTTGTACGATCGAGTACAGGGGCCTCGCCACGCGCACCTCCTGCGCAAATGCAGGCCCCTATGAACTCTGATAGGTTCTGGTTTTGGTTCAGGGGTCACCACAATCACGGCTCCTACCCCCATTCAAGTTCTGGTTTGTCCTGGGCCAGGAGGCGGAAAATATCTTACGCGGGAACAGATCCAACATTCTATTGACCAGTCGAACACGAATCATCCAAACCGACTTGGGGATAGCTCGAGACCGGCCAGGATCTAGAGTGGGTACAGGCGTAGGCATGGGAGGGGGCTCAAGCTCCCACACACCAGGTTCAGCATGACTCGAGTATGCACTCTAACTATTCGAACTCGCCTCTTAACCCGAATATGAGCACATCATCTTGACCAACATCCGTCTCACGGGCAGCTGCATCACCAAGTGTACCTGCATCCTCCGCCGATCCTCAGATGCGCCAAACACGTTCCACTCACACTCCTTCTCCCTCTCCACTCACCGCGTCTCCTTGGATCGCAGACAATTTGTCTGTGTCTATGACTTCCGACTACGTCTCCTCCCCTCCCTCAGCAGCACTCGCATGTTTGAGCGTGGGTTGGGGAGATGGGGTTCAGATGAACCGGGTTAGAGGTGTTTTTCGTTTACGGTTTGTGTATATAGGATTGGATAAATTCGGGTGATATAGTTACCTTTGCTTTGCTTTGCATGTATATGAAATTTTGTTTATTCTCTGGTGCGTGTAGTATTGTCAATTAAACATGCATGTTAAAGGTTGAACATTGAACGTGAAGTGAATGTTGATATTTCGGATGTGGAGAGGGAGGTACTAACTTTATATTGTTCACCCCGACGATCGACGCAGCTCCTTCACTCAATTCTCAGCTAGTGCAATTTTCCACTGGGTTGACAATGGGTGTTGCACAGAGGACAAGTGTTTTGAAGAAGATCCTGAAGGGTATGAAGCGATGATGCATGATGGGAAGCTTAGACAGAGTTGGCGGCCATATGCGGCCATATGTTCGCCGCCTCTGTATCGATAACCACTAATGAATCGGGCCGTTCGAACCGCTAAGCGCTGATTAACAAAACTTTTTGCTTTTCTCTTTCATCTCGTAGCTTGACTCATGTTCTTTGCGCGCTCACCAAGATGGCGGGATCATTATAATCTTAGAGTACCGGATGGTAAACGAAAACTGATCCCAACCAACTCATAAAAAACTCCAGAAGAAGATTCTCCCAAGTTATACGCCAGATACTCCAGTTTATTGTCAACCCAATCTTTCTTGTTGTTATCGAATCTAGCGCGGTCGTTGGTAGGACCGCAAAGGAAGTTTGTGGTCAGAAAACCATCTACTGCTTAAATGTCTTTACTTGTGGAACGAATCCATGTACGCTCACGCGCTCAGGTTGGACAAGCGCAGCATCACCCGCTCAATACTCCAATTCCTTTCTCGTGGCTAGCCAATGTTGCAGGTTCTGTTCCAGTCCAACAACAGTGGTACATTGTGTTCCATTTTCTCCGTAATTTCCTCACTAATCTCTCCCTTAGTATATTCATCTTTGTGCTACCAAATGTCCATCATCCTCTCGCCGTCTCCTTTCGAGACTTATCGACATTATATGTCTCTCGGCTTAACGCCTTTCCATTACGATCTACACCGCCAACTCAGAAAGCCCCCCAACCAAGTTCAAGACTTGCTGAAATATTATGGTATGGACTATGTAGCAGAGTCGCTAGGCACTGTTGGAACGAATTTATTCTCAAGTACGTGTCGCTCAAACCCAACCGATATCAAGTTATTTAATACCGTCTTCTGTTACGCAGGAAGCGCTTTGAATGCATCTATGTTTCACCTAACGATGAGGATTCCGCTGTACATTTGTCACCTACGAAAAAGTGATCACTGAAAATATCCGCCGCGGACACCTTCCACTTCTGCCAAATCTCCGCGCAGTAATGACCTCGACTTTTGCCGGTATGATGACAGATCAAGCCACAGGGACTGAGCTGGAACCTCTCCGCGGAAGGAAACGCCGGTAACCAGGAAGACCGACGTCTATTCCCGCGAGTATGTGAACATTAAAAGACACGAGAAACGTAAGCTGTGCGCTTACCTTTTCTTCCTGAGCTGTCCTCTCACTCTTCTCTTTGCAGTGCTCAAATGTACAATGCGAGGAAGTGTGTCGACGTATTCTTCTAGGCACGGCAATCGTTATCACTCCACCTTATCCTTGTCCGACCAAACACGAGCACCCCTATGAGTACATTTTCGAGGGATGGTCATGCTCCGGCAATTCAGCCTCCGTCAGTGGGTTATCATCGACTCCGCTCATTATTCTCTGTTCCAACTGCACTGGCAGTCAGCATCAGATATCAGGCGGCGACCCGAACAACGAGAACAAAGCCTTTGATCAGGGTATACGTGCGATGGGTGGGGGCAGAGATAACATTCTTGGAAAGCTTCCATTGGTGGTCGATGTTGGAAAGAGGGCGTCATATGCTTTGAACGCCAGAGGGAGGGCGACGGAAATTGAGGCAGATTCAGAAATGATATGGAAAACTATCGTGCAGGGCGTTACGGAGAAAGCTTGGGGAGTAGTCGACGTGAGGTGGATAGGAGAAATGAAGACACTGGGAAACCTTGTACGTCCAACCTGATGTCCAACCTTGGTATCTCTTTTCTAATTTACTTATTCAGGATCTGCGGCCACATTTTTACTACTTGAATGCTTGAGAGAGAAGTTTTTCCAGCAACGAAGGCACGCCAGTGTTGTCTGTTCTAGTTACATACGGAGGCGGCGAATGTGTGCCCGCGTACTCCGCATATATAACCCTCACAGAGTATTGAAGCTGACTGGAACCCTCAGCGAGTCCTCGAGGTACGTGCACTGTTCCTTTATGACAACTTCAATACTTATCTCTTCGATAGTTAAGGGACGCGACTAGAAGTGCTCAAATTTCACTGTCATCACATGACTGGCCTTTCCACCGTTCTTCGGGCTTCGAGTTCAACGTTCAATATTCAATCTTAACTGTTCTACCGCTCCTTTGACTACCAGCAACTTCTTCGCCACTACCGTGAACGAAGTATTCAAATCTGGAACTTGGACGCCGAATATCATACGCTTCTCGCGCTATTCAGAGGCTTTACACAGCTCAAATCCAACCATGAAGATGAATGTTCATGTACGTTATATTCCCTCCCAAGTGTGCCGTTCGTCCTGACCAATTGTTAGATGATGGTTTCCGACACCGGACGGCCCAAGAACAATGCCTTTCCCAGAGACAAGTTCAATTTCTCAAACAATCAGTCGTGCGACATTGCCAAAGCTGCAGAACGAGAAACTCGCTAACTCTCAGTCATCCCATAGTCGACCACGGTTCAGACTTCCCATTCGTGAGTCCATTGAAGTCATTTTCATCATTCCCTTACTTGAGCTTGGTCTAGTTTCAACCTCGTCTTTCAAAACATGAACTTCGACTCTTTCTGTCATCGCTCCGCGTGTACCAACACTGAACGTCGTTTCACAAACTGCGCTGGAAAAATGACAAATACAGAGGTAAAGTTTTAGCGAAAACGTGAAAACGTAGGAGAAGGACTCTGTGGTATCAGAGACTTGGACCTGTGCGACACAGGTAGCGGGAATATATGGTACGTGGTTTAATAACTCGATTCTCGCAAGGGCTAACAGGAAGTTTTAGGGGGGAGCATCCATCTATTATTCTGAACTTATATTCCGAACTTCTATTTATCGTAAAGAATGAAACGGATAATGATATTCTCAACGCGGGATCTTGAGACTAAGTTAATCTTACATCTTGGATTGGGTTTGAGCTCTGTATGCTATTGGTACCGGAACTGAAAGATGAATTGCCCTCCGGTCATGTTTATCCTCATCAAACGATGCCCATTTGCTCTGTACCTCAAGCCCAAACCTATAATTTTCTGGTTCTACGGCACGTTGTGGCATTACTTTTGTCTGTCTCGTGTCTGATTCACGCGGATGTAGAAACACCGTTAGAGGCGAAACGGAATAATAACTGCGCGAGATTGGAATAGCAAGATGAATCACGTTCCCGTCATGTCTATCTCCCTCAAACGATACCTGCTCTGTATCCGCTCTTCTGGCACAAGCGCAAGCTTAGCTGCATACGGAGGTGGCGAACCTATGCCCGCCTACCCAGTAGATAACTAGAAACCTACCGGCGACCGCCCCCAACGCAGTAATTATTGGCATCACCGTGATGAAAATACCAATACTACGGCAGGAGTACTGTACTTACTCCGATTTCGGGCCGGTGAACATGCCTGCCACGACTTCTTTAACCACCACCATCATGAGTCGAGAGCTGTCGATACTTTAGTTTTCAAGGCTAGGTGTAGGGTCATCTCAGGTTTTCATGGCCTGGATGATGTTGCTAAAGACCCGGACTGGCTGGTTCTCATCGATGCATCACTCAACAAACTTTTTTCACTTTTTCATCTCGTCTATATCTGTTCTCTCACGGAAAGAATCGAGGATTGCACCGCCAATTTGGGGAGAGTATGAAACTTTTCTTCTTTTGCATCTTTGTTTTTTTAACCACAGCTACAGATGATCGATGACATCGATGAATGTTTGAATCTCTGGCGTTGATGCGGATACCTCTGGATTTGGATTTGGAAGCTTTGGTGTGGGTATGTATTTGGAGGAGAGTTCATACTCCGTATTTGGAGAAGAGTTGGAAGGACATAGACACGTCAACGCTTCCTCCGCGGCCAGAGTATTCGACGCGGTTGTTGTACTCCCCTCATCCTTCTCTGCAGCAACCTCTCCACAACATTTCACCGTCTCCCCGCTGCATCTCTTTCCGTCGGCTTGGAACGGAATCTCCCTCTACTAGACCCTCTCATGAAAAACTCAAACTTTCCCCGACCTGTTCAAAACGCTCACCGAAACTCTGTTGAAACTCGTTTCGGAACTCAACTTTGTCTTCTGCTCAACGCGACGGCACTGCCTAGCCCGGCTTTTTTTTAGTAATTTAGATACGCTACCTGGTACGTCTGGTTGCAAATGCTTAAAGGCTTTCGCTAATTCTTCTTAAGATGTTCCCACTGTTTCCTCTAGCAGGCATTCTTTTTCATGGTCTAAGAACCTGACTACAACGCTTCAGCTCGAACCTCTCACGCGCGACTTCTCAGTCTGAACCTTGGAACCAGAGGTCTTGCAAAACCAAGCCCTTGCGCATCCCCAAGGGTGTAGCCTTGATTGTGCTTGACTTTTTGTTTCTTGTTAGAGGGACGGGTTCTTGTTACAGCTTGACCAATGATGATCTTCGCCCAACCTCTGCTACTCCCCAGTCCTCCTCGAAGCCCAAGCCATCACACGAGCATCAGGTTCGAGCCCAAAAACTATGACTCATAAAAGCCGCTCAAACGGTGGCATGGATTGTTGGTAGCTTTCTTTTGAGACTTTTTTGCCCTGCGCTGATGATCTTCTTTTACTTAGGACAAATCGTGGACCGCCTGGGTCGTAACATCGCTGTGCTTGTGGGGCAACCCGAGGTTCGAGGATAGGCTGACAAACGCATGACCTCAGGGAGACTCAAGCTCAAGCCTTACTCTTCAAGACCCGTGTTTCGCTTTCCTACCAACGTCAAACTTCGTTTCGCATCGCATTGGATGGACCCGCAAGCACTGACCTCGAACCTGCGGAAGGAGAACCTGGTAACCAGAAAGGCCGACATTCACACGTCTACTCCCTCGAGAGATGTAGAAAGTGCTTTCACCTTAGGGGACGTTAAAAGACCCGACAAACGTGAGTTCCGCGCTTGTATCTTACTCTCCTCGTTTCTTACTTCCCTTTACAGAATATGCCTATCACACCTATCACAACCAAACACGTCTACTTAGTCTCCGAGTCTGGCGATCGTTGCTACTCCAGTGCGGGTAGTTGTACGCCCGTCTGGAAAGTACGATTTGAACGGACATAACCGCATTTTACTACCACTACAACAGTAGTGGTACCCCCATCCAGGAAGTACGAGTCATGAACACCGCCCAGGCTGTTCATCAAGATATGAAGGAACCAGAGCTCTGAATGCGTTTGCTTTGGGCTTGAGTGCTATCATGGTTATACGCAGGTGGGGTTACTAGGAATCTAGGTACGTCGTGTATCCCTTTGCCCCGTCATTATTCAATACTAATGGGATTTGCAGTCTCTGCCACATGCGCATGACACAGTAACACACTTTTTCATCATCTGATCACCCCAACTTCCTCGATACGCTGGTATAACATGAACACGTTTACGTTTTCGTGAAAAAGGCCACCAACTCCACTCAGCCTTCAAAGCTTCAACGCTTCAATATTCAATCCTTTAGAGAACAGATCCCTACACCACTCTTGCACGGTTTCCTAAACTTCTACCAGCGCAAACGCATTCTTGTCACCGGCAGTGCTGGTTTCGTTGGCCGTCATGTTGTTGACTGTATCATGCTTCTCAGTCACAATGTTACTCGACGACTTTTTCACCGGTTCGAAAACCACTGCCGGTCATTGGTCAGTCTCGCCAAGCGAACTAAGGCCCGTTCCCTCATCTCAAGGGTACTTCTGGGTAAGTCAACGCCAGAATATGTTCGGTGTTACAACTGAATCAATCTCTATAGCGTTAACACATGGTTATCACCATCGAGATAGTGTTGATGTCTGTGTCACCTGTACGCACTCACGAACAAGCACCCTCTTATAATTCGTTTCTTTGGCACCTGGACGTTTTTCCTGGAGCTGCCCTCTCGCCGCCGATATCCTCATCTGCGTAGAGTCCTAGTCACCGCCCATTTCTTATGCTATGATGCCTCGAAAGATCCTGGTCCACAGCAGCCGAACTGCCTTGCCTCGGAACATATCCAAATTCTTTATTGTAACCTGTTTGCCAAAGATATCCATTCTCTTGCCCATCTCCACGCGCCGTGGTTTGGGCTGTTACTGCGGCTACTACCTTTCCCACTTCGGCCGAATCTCAGCGCAGTAATGACCACGACAATTATCCTAACGACACAACCAGCGACGGGTACTGAAGTACTGGCCTGGAACCCCCTGCAGAAGGAAACGCCGAGAACAAGGAAGACAGATGCTCATATGCTTATCCCGTCGAGGAATACGAGAACTGTTTCCACTTTGGTGAACATTCGAAGACAAAAAAAAAAACGTGAGTTTCGTGCTTACCTTTTCTTCTGAGATGGTCTTCTTACTCTTCTCTTCGCAGCATTCAAATGTAGTATACACAATTCGTCTGTGTAATCTATGGGCACGGGCAATCGTTACTACTCCACCCTTAAACCATGCCCGACATTCGTCGAGGGACGGCCATCTACTTTGGCAACTCTCTGCTCCAAGCCTCCAACCGCACAAGCTAATATCAGAATTAGGCGGCGACACGAACAACGAGAACCACCGCTTTGACCGGGAGCTGCGGGCGATGGTTCTGGGTAGATGGGATATTTTTGGTGGGCTTTCGTTGGCGGTAGATATCGGAAGGAAAGAAAAAAAGATGGGAAAGAGGAACGACAGAGATGCCAGGAGCGATGTAAAACAAGGCAGATTTGGGAGTGATGCGGAAAACTACGCAGAAAGTTTTGGGAGTGATCGACGTGAGGCGGATGAGAGAAATGAAGACGCTGGGAAATCTCGTACGTCCAACCCCGATGTGCAACGTTCAATTTCATTTCTAATTCAATTAACCAGATTCTGTGTCGCCTTCTCAAACACTCATCAGCTCTGTCTGAGAGAGTAGCCAGCCGATTTCGTTTCATGAATCTGGAGTGCGGTATTTCGAAGGTACACGAGACGATAGTTTAACGAAAATTCTTGCTCAGTAGCTCACAGAATGCTTGATTGTGGATTTGCTTGACTATCGTCTGTTGAAATCAACCAAATTGGCTTTCCTTTTGTTGGTCTTTTACCCCCACTAGCAATCATTGGAGGTTGCATGTGCCGACATCCCTAAGCACTCGAATAAGGCAAAATACGGCGATAAAAAGCAACGCGATAGGGTGTTTTGAACCATGTCGTTGGTCTTTACCTCGAGAACACGCCTGTTGACCAAGGCGTCATCTCGAAGTTCAAAGCTCAAATTCCTTGCCTGCTCGCGCTACCAACGGAACAAAACGACGACATACGGATTCAATTTGCTTTGGAGCTTACTACTACTACTCCTTCTAAGGAGTCTCCTGCGTGGTTTTGGCGATTCCTTTCGCCGATACCTCATCCTCCCGAACTTTCTAACAGCTTTCCTACATCTCTCAGTGATCGTGCAATGAGCTGTCAACTCATGCGACCAACATCCCTAACCGGAGTATTTGCATGAATATAGATGTGGCAAACCTGAGACCATCGAGTTGCAGGGAGGAAAATATGGATGGTACATACACAAAAATTCTGGCACACCGATATAGAAGCACACGGCGGTACGGCCGGACCGTTCATCCTTTCCGTTTCTACTCCCACTATCCAGATGGGTTTGTTTCGCAGGAGATGAAAAGGATGGGTTATGTGACTTATGAGTTGAAAAGATTCTCATTTTGTGTCGCGTTCTTACCATTTGTATTTTGAGAGCTTTCGTCACGTACAACTTTGTCGAGTTTGCGCCTGGCCAAAATCACTATGCATAACAATTGGTCTTAGTAGTACCGGCAAGAGTGGTATCTACGCAGTCCTCAGCGGCCCATGTCAAAGCCGCATCTCCCGCATATTCTTCGACAGCCTCTCTACCATGCGCCCTACGATTTGTTTCTGTGCTTGTGATTGTTTTTGGCTTCATCTCTTTGGGTCTCTCTTCAGGACGTCAGAAAAGTCGGAAGAGCAAGGAAGCATAGTCGAAAGTGAGAATCCGTATTCTCCGCCTGCTAATCTGACGAATTCAATGTTTTCTCTGTCTTAATAAACAGCTTTAAGGGCCTCGCGCCAAACCCGCATGTACTATCGCATCTCCAAGGGGGAGAATGTGGTCCCGGTTGGAACCCATGAAGCGAGGAATACCCAAAGCCTGTGGAATCTAGTATACGTTTGTCCACATGGATTAACTGACCTTTTCTAACCGTTCTCTCTCTCAGCCTCCAACTTCCCAGTCTTCCATCTACATTCTCACGACCTGACCATTTCTTCCCACTACCGTGGAAAGGATCTCTATGGACGACGCTGGCGTCACAGGAGTTACAGTACAACGGAGTCCGCTGATGCCGGTCTCGTTAGACTGAACGCGGGAGATAACTGTAAACTCAGAGAGGTGTGATTTCTTCTTTTGAGATGGCAAGAGCTCAGCTTGCTATTAGTGAAGTACTTTCTTTCTTACACCCCACTGGACGTAGTGCCTAGTACCGGAGCATACAACCCCTTGCTTCTATTTCTACGCACAACCTGCTCTGTTACGCTTGAATCATAAATATCTAAATTAAGCCATGAGCGAACTTGAAAGATAGAGTAAATCGTTTTCTAGTGGTTCAACTAAGTCTATGGGAACAGGAGCTAGACGGTACTGACGTACCTAGGTATAGAATAATTTTAATTGCTACTCGTATACGTAGAGGCTTCCTAATTTGTCTTGAGATTTTGTTACTTCTTGTAAGATGGCCAGAAGACAGGCTGCAAGTTTCTGAGATTAGCACTTACGTGAAAGACAAGCGCTCATACTTCTTTCAGCTCACTCCTGTACAACGCTTTCAACATCTTTTTGCTGGGAAGCATTTTTGACGAGTTTACTCATATGTGAAGCTGGCGGGCATGCATTCGCCACCTCCGTATATATCTAGGTTGTTGCGTTTAGGCCCACGCTTGAAACATCGTTAATCGATGATTACTCACTCCATATCAGCAGGATCGGTATATAACCCCTGCCTTCCATCTTCATATACTGTGCATACTGCAAATCCGTGTCGTAGAGGTACATCACTACGAGGATGAATGTGATTGGTACAGGACTGGAAAGGGTAGCATCTACAGCTGAGAGCGTTCTGCTCTGCGTGATACGCTTCGACTCGTTTGAGCCTTTTATCCATGTGCCCCATATAATCCTTTTACTCCAAATACGCATCCACAAACGCATTCCCCTTAACACAGCGAAGGGTATTTCGCGTCGTTCTCCAAGTGCCGATAGCGAGGATAGTAAGCATGTAACATCTCAGGATGAGGATGAGTTGGATGTAGGAACGGCGCATGCGGGTAAATGTATGAGTATACTGGGGATCAGGGAGATAAGCTGCACCGAGGGATTCAAAGAAACATTGGGCAGGGGCGGAGCAACTAGGTAAACATGAGAGTTAGGGCTTGAAACGTCGTTGAGGTCACATCGTACCGTATATCAGTAAGATCGGCACTGGCCGCCTGCATAGTGATAATATCTTCCATCTTCTTATACCGAGTACACTGCAAATCCGCGTCGTATAGGTATATCACCCCAAGGATGAGTGTGATTGTTCCTAGAGAGAAGAAGGCGTACTGTGTAAAATAAATTCTGGTTAGTATGATGATAGGGAAGGATATTGACACTTACCCCGAAAACAGCCCTCAAAAGATACCCGATCCGTCTCCGGCGAGTCACTTTCATCAGCACATCCGAATTTGCTCACATCTGAATCTGCATCCCACTCCGCAACCCCTGCGGCCGGCTCGTGTGCACGCGACGATTTTTCAACCATTACGATGAAGATGGATAGCAATTGGGAAAGGAAATGGGATAGGGATTCCCAAGCGTAAGCGTTGGCGTCCCCGCAGCCGCGCATCCCGATCCTTCTTTATCCTCAATGACGCGTACACCAGGTAGGGTTTGGGGCAGTTGAAGGGAAGTCGAAGATCGAGGGTGGCGTCGAATCTTGCATGCGACATATTCGGAAGGGATGGAAGTGGGGTAAGCAGCGGCGTTAGTTAAATCTAAGGGGATGTAATAAGCGGTAAATAATAAGTTAATAAGAGTGCAGTATGGACGTACACTGTTGCTGAGAACTTCATCAAACTGCTTCAAAGGCCCATAGTCTTTCGTAATATATCACCTATGCTAATTTGTTGTCCCTCGGAGCGGCGGTCCTGGTGTAGAACGTTGTCCTGGAATCTGTATTACATCTGCAACCAAGTAAGCAAACGCATGAGAATAATAATTGACGAACGTACCCATTACTATCACCAAACGACATTGGTATCGAGTCTTTCTGGAATGAAAGCCTCTGTGGATTAGGTTAGGACTTCTCGAGTAGCCAAATGAGCTCATGGCGATCAAGAAAAGAGAAATTTCGAAGCCTCCATGGTCTGGTGCTCCGTCGTCATATAATAGCAAATCGAATAATCTCTGTTAACAGTAATAATACAAAATAGAGACGCTAAGAGGGGAAGCCTGCATATGAAGCAGTAGTTATATGTACTCCCGGAGCGCTGATAACTAGAGAAGAAGATTAGCCTGGTTGACAGTGTTGAAAGAAAAGTCACGCACGAGGGTCCTCCCCAGGACCGATTTCGAAAACATCTGGACCAGTAAACAGCACCTCTGCAAGCTCCTCCATGTATATCGGATACTCGATTGTCTTCATCTTCAACTCATTCAGATCCACGCTCAGCGCCTCTAATCCAACCGACAGCACCCTGACCAACGGTAACTTATCAGACCGCTTGGAGCCAAGAGGATAAGCGAGTGCAAATGTATGGGTATTTCCGGTGATGTGGGTTTGTTCCCGGAGGAACTCCATAATGCTCAGGTCAACGTCAAGGATTTTCGACATGTTCTCGCTGCAATAGGTAATATCGAGATGGTTTGCAACCTTTGTGCGATCCAAAGCATATCCTTTAACATAGCGTGCGCCCTGTGAAACGTGTCAGCCAAAATTCTTAGCAGTGCTCAATCGAAGACAACAGACCATCGTAGTAAAGAGCAAAGAAAGTGTGGCGCCAAATTGATTTGTAAGCAGCTTTCATCGATCACAGTATTCAATGTAATACACTCGTAGTCCTAAATATGTTATGTTAGACTGATAATCAGTTGCTAAAAGTACAAAGCATGGTCCAAAACTGCCTCCAGCCAGGCACTCTGGAAGAAACCAGATTGTACGGTCTTCTAAACGAGACCTTGTTTTTCCATAAATGTTACATCGAAGCTGACCTCGTAGTCTTTCCTCAGCTTCGAATCCTGTGGAAATTCCAGTCCAGACCAGAGAAAGATACAAAAGATCGAAGGTCAAATGTCCCCGACTTTGGTTTTGGAGAGCTTCCTCGAGCTGGTGGGATGAAGCTTCGAGGTGGTGCTGAGCTGAAAGCCGCCCTTACACTCATGCGCACTCTTCCAGACTCCGAGGAAATTCGCGAAGAGCCAGATTTCGTGGTAAAGGTTAACGAAACTGCTTTACAGGCCTCAGACCAGGTAAAGGCCGGTATCAAATCGGGGTTCCTGCCCAACCATAAACCCATAAAATGGATTGTTATGGTGGGCCCATATTTCCTCATCCCCAGTTTTGGGCCATACAACCAAAGGGAATTGAGTGCTCGTGCACATAGGCCGAACGAGAGTGGAGAGGCCAGTATTTCTGAATATCTGGCTGAGTTGAAGAAAACCACGAGTAGCAGAGGAATCGAGGGAGCAATATACATTTTAGGCACCAAACCAGGTGTCGTTGCATTGCATAAATACCTCGTTGAGTCGGTATCTCTTCGCTTCTAAATAGTATATTTTGTATCTCGAAGTATGCAACTCATTAGTTACCAAGAGCGACAGATCAATTATACACAATGTGGCTACAGTAATTGAACAAGTGAACATAACTCATCAACCGTAGAAAACAGTGACATTCGACGTTCAACGGCGGTAGATTTCCCAGCCACCATGGCTTCATACCCTTCAGGATCTTCTTCAGCGAATTTGACCTCCGTGCGGCAACCGTTCTCAACCCAGCGGAAAATTGCGCCGGCTGAGAATTGAGTGAAAGAATTTCGACGATCATCCGGGTGAACAACGGTGTTCGAATGAGTGATAACGGCAGATGGTAGGAGAATCGTCGCCGCGTGAGGAAAATCAATCACCAATTTTAGCTCCCATAGAATGAGCTGAGCACTACGCCTTGCATCGAATTGCCCAAGGGCAGTGATAGCGCACCATCCAAAAGCCCAGTTGAGCTGGTCTCGGTGCTTGTACGTCCAGACGTTCGAGCCAAAATTGAACGCCGCACCAAGAAAGATGCCCCCTGCAAAGTTAGGGCGGATTCGCATCTTCTGACGGAGCACGCCGTTGACATGTTCGTATTCTGCGTACACGCGAGGAGCCCATAGCTGGAATGCACCTGTAAGAGACTTAGTAAGGAATAATATACAGTAAAACTAGAATAAACGTACGACTTTGGTAAGAAGCCATTCATTGGAATGGTTTGGCGTCGAGTAGTTCCTGAATAAGCGATCTCTTGGCCTTGGGATTCATGAACACCGGAAAGCGGTTACCCATCCCCATTGTCATTCCGCAGTTGTAAGCCGAAAAGTGGCCGCGTTTCTGAGGTTGAGAGGCGGACGATCCAATACCGTAGGCGTTGCCTCGGGTCTCCATTAAGTCGTAGGCTTTCATGAGTTCGTTGGAGTATGTTGGGTCTTCCGGTTGGCCAGCGAGAACTGCCGCGATACGGCGTAGGCAGTCTATAACGGGCGTAGGAGTCCTAGAACGAAATGTTAACAATAGAGCGATAGGAAAAATAATAAAACGCACCTTCCATCCCATTTGACATGCTCAAAGCCTTGAGCGAGAAGGTCTGCGAGTTGATAGAAACTCCGGCGTTCTTCAACTGTCCCAAGCTGCTTCTTCGTGCCCGGTTTCCCGGTGTGAGCTCCCCTACTGGCATCAAATGTCTCAGCACTTCGTGCTGTTTCAATGGCGGAGCCATGGGAGAGGACTTGGCGCAAGGCGTTTTGGCGGCTACTTGTACGATCCGAGGCTTTTGCGAGTCGACGTTTAGCTGCGCGCATTTGATGCTTGTGTGACTGCGCAGGATTCGATGCTGTGTCCAAAGTACCGGAGGGCGGGAGAGGAATACGCGGTGTATCGGGGTCAGGAGCGTCCTCCACAGTGACTGAGCAGCGTTTGCACTTTGTTCCGGCAGATGAGAAGGTCGCTTCGACAGGGCAGGGCGAGGGTGATTCTAAGGGGGCGTACTCGATAAAGTCTGCTCCTAGGTCGTCCTCCTCCAGTGCCGCGTTCCAATGGTCCTCCAACGCCTGCCCCACTGCTTTCTGAAAGTGAAAAGCCGGGTTCATGAATTTTGGCTTAACGATTTGGTGTGTAATCGGAGTCTTGCCGACGTGCTGTGAAAAAATAGTTCAGCAAAAGCACGAACCAGAGCTTAGGGATAAACGTACCGTCCACAAAAAATAGGGCATGTGACCGGGGTGGCAAACACCTGTAAAGAACAATCAGTAAAAATAATATAATATAATCGCTATTCTTTGACCACACACCCGAAACAGAAACAGAAACCGAGAGCAGCCAAGACCACACCCTTGGGGTAGAACGTGGCCCCAGTAGCGTATGGATTCCGTTCTTCGCCGTAGGCAAAAAATACAGCAAAATAGACTTACAAAATCGAATATCTGAAGGGACGAGGTGCGGTACCTAATTAAGAGAGTCAGCAGGTGAAAACGAAGAGGGATCTGCCCTAAAACTCGAAAAAATGCCTTGATGTCGGCTCAGATGACACCCTTGGGGTAGAACGTAACGAAGCATACAAAAAAGACTTTTCCGAGCTGAAGGGGGAAAGGGGAACTGGACTTACAGGCTGTAATCGGGTCCGTGTGCAGATCTTCAAAGGAAAAGCCTGCCTTGGGAGGAATGAAATGTGCTAAGCCGGCCGGGCGAGAATACTGTAACGAAGACAAGATCAAGAATTAGTACAGGTAAACTAGAGCAGATAGGCGACTCACAGGTTGTAGGGAGACCACGCTCGGCGGAGGTAGCGCAACGTTGAGTCAAAGCAACGCCGCGTTCTTGAGCAAGGCCTTTCCAAGTTACTCGATCGTTGAAGGCGAACTGGCCGAGCTAAAACTGGAAGTAAGCGAGCCATTCATTACAAAGAAATAATAGAGACTCACCCGTAGCCAAAGCCCTAAGTCCTAACGACTAACAAGATAGAGGTACGGCGTGTCCGCGAAGAGTTAAAGCATTCTTAGATAAAGGCGGCACTGGAGCCAGGCGGACTCTGCAATTTTCAGCTATAGACTGCAAGAGAGACAGTATAAGATTGTGAAAGAGCCGCCGATACAAAAAGGAACACCTACCGATGAAAAGCAAGACTTTAAGGAAATGGCTAGTGGTGGAAGAGCAGGTTACAGCGGAATCAACGAACAGCCTCGATCACCTGCACGCGTTCATCATGTGATAGGCGCTTAATAGCCTGGTAGGACAACGCGACCATCCGATGTCAAGTGCTCGACAAGATTAGGTTTCCTTTCTCACTGTCGAGTGACCCTAATCCGTAGAGTTCTCTCTTCAATCAAAAGCCCCAGACCTTCGTGTTTCAAAGTCGAACGGATACTCTACAAGTACCTACTTACCCGCGGACCTCAAAGTAGTGTTATTTTTGACGAGCATAGAGTATAACGGCAAATAGTATCTAACCTCTACTAATCTTGAGTCCCATGGCCGTGTAGAGCCGTGAAAAAAGTGTCAAAGTAGGTACATTGATTTAATATAAAAGAAAATTGTTACCAACTTCTGAAAATGACGAACGAGTTAAAACGTTTCCGTTTTGGAACGTTTTCAAGTACACAGCGAGTAAAAATTCCGGTAACAAAGCCAATAGAAGATGTTTCAATCTCGGAACCTTTTATAGCCCTCCCTCACAAGCAAGTAATAGCAAAGTATACATTCATTTAATAGCGGGTACACAACATGTTTCGTTTCGTATCTATGATTTACACATTACGGACATCCGCTAATGGAAAGTCGGCGTACAGGAATGCGCGATAAGGAACATCAAAAGTCATCAGAGCAAGGCATTTAAGTGAACACGTTACACAACTCGTACAGAAAGCGATACAGAACTTCAAAGCATGAGCAAGGGAGCGTGAATATACGTATAAGTGAGCAGAGAAAGTGTAAAGTAGGCGTAGAATGTAAGCAAAGACTAAGCGTGCTGAGCAACGCTAAAGAGGGGATGGTCGTTCTCGATGTCTACACACGAGAGTAAGCAAAGCAAAAAGAATGAGATCAGAATTACTCACTGTCAAACATCACCAAAATGTACCAACCATTATATAGCGATTATAAAGCCCATAATCCAGCATACACCACCACCACCCTGGACGGAATACGACAACATGGCTACAACACTGCTTCCCCCGATGATCATTGGCTGCCTCTGCTATCATTTATCGCCGATCATCAAGACCTGAAATGGTCATGCATGAGAGTGATTATCATGGATGATGAGGATTATAACAGTTGATGGCGATTATCACACATGGCGAGGGGTTATCACAGAGCTATTATCGCGTACGGTGGCAATTATCACGTATGGCAGCAATTATGATAAACTCTGTACAATATCAGAGCACGATGTGAGTAAAGCATACATAAAACAAAAATGCCAATATAATATACACAGCACAGTGCTGGTCCATCACAACCCAGCGAATTATCCAAGTTCATATCGAGCAGAAAAAAGTTTTTAAGCCATACCAATTAATGCCTGGTCTATGAGCGGAGCTCCGAGTCTCTGGTTAACAACTGGCTGTTGAATCTTTGTCGTCACTTATGGTGGGCATGGCCACCGCCGCTTTCGACGTACCGGGTGTTCCATATCGCTATCCTCAACGTCCTCAACGCATGCTTCAACGAAACGGTTCAAGAGATGGCCTGAGAGTAATCACCGTCGGGTTCATCGTCAGAGTATCCCGTGTTGCGATTGTGCCTATTGTCGAATATGTCATCGTCGGAGCATTGGCTGTTACCGTAACTCGCAAGTCTGGGAGAGAGCGGTTCGGGATTAGTAGTAGAGTGAGCTATCGCACGAACTTGGGACGAGATTTCAAAAGGTGTTAGCAGTGGCAGTGAAAGATGTCGTATCTGAGGTCCTTGAACGACGATAGGAGTCTATTTGACGACGAGTCTCTTGCGGTTATTTTGGGCACCTTCTGTGACACCTAGCTGAAGTACTGGAAGAATCAGAAAAACCACGAGTCACGATGGATGAAGACGTACCGCTTGACTTTGACACCATGGCATTCTTCAGTCCCAAACTCCGCGCATAGATTGAGAAATTCTTTGACTTGAGGGTGGAGGCGGATGAGACGGTAGTAAGGGAATTAGCGCAGCAACAGCTGAACACTGAGGCTTAGTTAGATATGCAGACTAGGCGAGCACACATTCGCCGCCTCCATGCAACTAGCCAAAAATGGCACAGCACGGTGCGGCATACAAAATTATGCTGTTAGTTGACAGGAGAGGCTGTAAAATGAGATGGGGAGGGAAACCCCTTATGGGGTCCCCCAAATCTTCATCAGTATGGCGAGAAAAGTCTTTGAAGTGGCAATAAGGAAATTTGAATGCATTTGCGAAGATAGTATATAGTTGAAGTACTTGTATTCCGAATCATTTGTCCTTTTGATGTACAATATCTAGTGCTTTGCGGATTTATTACAAAGGCTCCCGCGAAGAACGACTTCGCCTTCCTCTGTCCGTTTCCCTTCCTGGACGCCATACCTACACCCAGAACCTTTTCCGCGTGGTAGTATTCCGCCTTGGAGAGCATCTTCCTCATCACTCGGATCACCTTCTTCCAAAAACTCCAAATCACCCATAGAAGCCCAGCTTATCAAACGCTTGAACTGAACGTTCGAGGCAACAGCCTTTAAAGCTAATGGTTATATAGAGAGTGTTTTATACAGGCTACTATGTCATAGGGGCGATATGGGTGGTAAAAAAAAAGGCCACTATGCCAACTACTGGATCTGAGTGTTCCACAGCTTAGATTGATTTACAAGCCACTTGTTGACTTGTTTAGAGTCTGTCCCTACGCGCTTCAGTTGTCCATCTTCGTCAATTCCATCAAGACAGTGATAATCTATTCCGCCATTGCCATCGTCTATGCTCTCCAGGCGGATACTTTCTGCACCAAGGATGAGGAGGGCACAAAGCTTTAGGCCTTAATCTGTTGCATTCTGGCGATGTAGAATGCGGTTCCAATAGCCCAGGATTTGATCGAAAGCAGCCTCATAGCCTTCATCATCTCGCTTTAGCTCTACGATTAGTAAAGATACATGCAGGCTTCCAGGAAGGACTTTTGTGAGAAGAAGGTCAATTTCATGTCGGTTGCGTCGGAGGAAGACATCTCTTCCCTGGGAAACAACGATACCGCCCATTGAATCAATGGATTTGTCACCATCCTGGGCCTCAATGGATGATATCGATGTGTCTGCATCGTCTCCAGTTTCAGGTGTTACCTCCGGCATGAGAAGTGCCTGAGGTTTGAGCATGAAACGATGGGAGGGTGGATATATCCAGGCCATTCGGGTAGTTGTGGGACCATAAAGAGAGTGCTCTCTACTGGCGCGGGCAAGGTTTAGTGGGCGATTCGGATCGTTGTATCCATTGAGAATGCGCTGGAAATCCAGATGGCACCAGTCTTCATCATTCTTCTGTGTGGGATATTAGTGTATTATATAACGAGGTAAGGTGTTATAAGACTTACAGAGAGGTCAAACGGAAGCGGGGTCAGGGCAGCATGCGCCATCAATATCGAGGATAGTAACTAAGTTTCTTTGCACGAGCCAATTGTAATCATGTAATCACGTGGCTCTCCTTGTTCTTATCTTACCACGTCGATGCTCAAAATCAGTGGTTGGGTGATATCTAAAGAAGCAGCTCGTAAATGGATGGACCATCATACACTGCTATCTATCTGCTACCGACATGCTTCTGGTTCAGCTTTATTCCCGCTCTATAGATTCCATCGTATTCGCTACCAGAAGAATCCAACGAACCTGTTCTTCAAAGTTGGGCAGATTGCTGCGCTGAACTACCCGAAGGCGAGATTTTTCATCCTTCTAACTTGACCATTGGATCTATAACCATGCTGTAGACAACCCCCGACTCATTTGGCACATACACCTGTTTCTTCATAGCGCGAGTAACTCACACCCAGAAGGAGACGTGGGATGATTTTGTGTCAATAGATATGCGCCCAAAGGATGAGGAGCTTCTTAAGCAACTTCAGGCTGATGGATTAATAGTTGAAGATTGGGTTACTGTTCCCGACCCATGGGAGCAAGAATGGCCATTCGCGTTGAGGTATCCTGGTCAGAGATGTCCTCCAGATCCAAGCATACAGCTGCATCTCACAAATGATGCCACAAACACTTTTGCGAACAATTGAACTCATTGGGGTTCCTACAGTGAGTGAGTTCCTTCTATTTGTTTCTTTCTTCTATTCAACTTGCTTGACAGAATTAAATGTACCTCCTTTACTTCTTTCAATACCAATGTTTATCGTAGTTGTCTACTCTGCATCCAAATTCCACGTTGTTCTTGCTGCCTCGGTTCCACATGATAGACTCGAAAGTTCATACGAAAAGATTTTGCGCGTCTGAATCCTATGGTGTGTTTCATGGGTTTCATGGGTCGCCTGACGTTTTCCTTCTCCATATGGTCAGCGATAAGGAAGAGTAAGAGGAGTAGTGCAAGAGTTGCGTGGAGAAAGAGCAGCGGAAACAGGACAGCGGAAACAGGACAGGAGACCGACCACAGGAAAGCTTGAGTCTGCGCAGAATTTTCTTTTCATTTACTTATCTTTCCGCTCCGCCTTTCAGCCTATTACTACACTTTTACGACAATCCCTTCGCTTCAAGTCCCACGTTGGCAGGCTCCTGTTTATACAATCCCTCAGCCATTTGCACTCACTTGAGGAGATTTAGTCAAGAGTGCTGAGGCGCTTTAGTTCCTCAACAATCTTGTTCCGCGACCTTTATTGGAAAACTGCGGAGAGGGGTCCTTTCATTGACAAACTCTCTCAGTCGTTCAAAGTACAGTTATATAAACAACATTCCCAGAACGGCTGAAACTTGCACCGTATGTTCTGGGTGCAATCAAGAGGTTACGTCTCCGATGGTTATCTTGGAAAGTATGGGGCCGGGAAATATGGGCGTGGATGCTGATGTTTGTGCATACTGTGAGAACTGCACGAGGTAAAATGAGTTAGTTCCCTTCAACATTGGTATGAGGAGAGTGGAGAAGGAGACACGATACTTACAAGATGTATCCAAGACGATAAACAAAACACCAAGGACGTAGATATTTCGGCGACTAAATGTATAGCGATCTATAAACGTCTTCAAAGCAAAGGTAATGCTACAATGTTGGTTGGTACATTCTAGGGAAAGGCCCGCCTAAGTTGTTGAGTGAGCGCAAGTGTACAAGTTGTACCCAATGGTCACGCATTCATCTTGTTCCCGTGTCTCGTCATGCACACTAGAGGTATACTGGGACTACACTCCAGGAACACTCATACTCTAGATGGGCAAACGAGTATCCAGAGGAGATTTGAAGATGTCCTGAAAGGCGGATAGCATGACTAGGAAGAGAGGACATACGTCAAGATCACCAGGCAACACGAAGGCCAGTAGAAAACATATTTGATCTGCCGCGTATGCGTCGCACATGCAGTGAGTGTAGATTTTAGATTTGTTGGATCACGGCACTTTGGCTGGGTGAGGGATCAGCTTAACACGTATTCTCAGGCAACACCGTAGTTGCTACCGCCAGCGTCGTAAGGGGAGTAACTGCCGACGAGACAACATGAGCGAAATCGGAGAGAGTTGTCTCACCGAACACGGTGATTTTCTCAGCAGGAAAAGGGTCTGCAAAAAGGTCAGAGCATAATAGGCGAGTGTTACTGGACGGAGAACGCACTATCGATGTTTTGGTGAATTACATATCGAGTCGAACAAAGTTAACGCTTCCCTGACCCTCTGTGATACGGGTAGTCATGACACGCGCACATGACAGCGCTGCCTTGTGATCGATAGAGCTGAATTAGTATACAGTCGATTCATTGGGCTGAAATTTTTGAAAGCGACAAACGGTCTAGTTAAGACCAGGTCCAGAGCAAGAGCATAGCGTTTACGACATTGCGGGAGAGCGGGAGATCAAGAACAGATGTCGATGAGGAATTCAATATTCAAGGCTAGAGCTGGTACGGACTGGATAGTGTTCAAAAGATAGAATCCTCGTATTCTTGGTTATTGAATCCACCACGGCAGATAAGCTTGGGAACTGTTGACTGTATATCGAAAAAAAAAAATCGAGAAACAAATCCTAAAACACAACCCAAGTAAACCCACCTAGCCAGTTATTGAGCAGCTCCTACCAAACGCATTCTGATCTCATTCCTAGCCATTAAACAGTCACGTCCCTCTTCAAAGTCCGAAGGTCACCGGTCAATATTTCAATACTCAATATTCAATCCTGGGCTGAACAAGAAAAAGCGACGTCGACAAGAACTGTTCTTCCATCTCGTTCATCGTGCATCTAAACTCAGCAGAAGTGATTGCAATCTACCCAGTCGGAGATTCGGCGGTTGAGATGTTAATAGCCCGACAGATTTACCGATCGGATCAGTCGAGGAAGTGGAGACATTGTGGTTCAAAGACAACATACGGGATCTAAGTGCCCGTCTATCATCGGCGCTTTTTTTCCCTCAAGACTTTCCTCAAGATGTGCTGCACGAACTTTAAACTCCGAGCCATCTCAGTGCATACACCTCCGCGAACAACTTTTAGCAACGAGTACTCCAGGATGAGGCCAAAGTCATTTGAGCTAGTACTTGGTTTTATGCGCCCACTGATAAAGGTCGTACTCACAATTGTATTTTGTCTGTGATCCGCCACTTTATGAGCTTGAGGACAGCTAGTACTATATAGAGTCTCTTATCTGTCCATGTAAGCATTTCGCATCTCAAATCTAAGTGGACTGACATTGCATAATTTTATCTAGTCAAGAAATACAAATGCTCGCGGACTCCTGTCCTTTCTAGCCATTCCAGTCGTTCCTAGTTAAATACAGAGCTAGGGAGTGCATGCCCGTCAACTAGGATTGTTTACCTTCCGCAGAACCCCGAATAAAAAATGTTCTAAATTGAAACGTTGTCATAGAGTAGGTTTTTTCTTTCTTTTTTCTACTTCCTCAAGTACTTCCTTCCCTTCCTTTGTTCCGTGGAAGCCTTCAGATGCTCCGCTAAAACTTGCCTAGGCTCGAGTACTGAGACGCCTCTCCTGATGTAGTCTCTTGAAAAAAGCAGATCTCGCCGTAATACAATGGTCACTGGTGCTTGTAAACATTTGAGGAACCCCTGTACTATCGTCAACCCGCTGGGAGCTTATTGTCTTGTGCAGTGGCCGAGTTCTTACAGCAACGGCTCTCTGCTCATTCCAACTCCACAATCCTGTGGCTTCTGTATATTTGAGGCTGTATTTCTTTCTCAAGCCAGCCTTTTATCTACAAATTCGAACATCTTTCTTGCTCTCTCCGGAATTCAAAAAGCTGGCCTCTTCCCTTTCTTTAGGGGTTAGGCCAGGGGAACTAGCTTTGAGGTGGTGAATCTAAGTCACTTCAACAACTGTGCATACAATCAAGCCGCTCTTGCCCAATTGTTCAGACGATTATACTGTACCTGGCGATTAAGCGCCCGTCACATGATGGCCACATGATCGCATGGCTTATTGATCTTTTCTTGCTCCACACACTTGATTGACCGGCAAGACTTCCGCTGTTCGCTGAAAACCTGTAATAAGTCTTTGCACGTTCCTTTTCTTTGCTGTATTTAATTGCTATATGCCATTACTTCCCTCTCATAAAGCACTTTCGTGCATAATGATTCTCAAAGCAACGGTGCCACCCAGCCCTTTCGTAATTCACAATTCCGATAGGCTACCTAGTACGTCTTCTTGCAAAGGCCTGAAGGCTGTTCCTAATTCTTCTTCCTAGGATGATCTAGCTTCCTACTTGCAGTGATCCGCTTGGCTCTTCGAGTATAAGCCCTGCCGCCGGACATTCTCCTTGCGGGTCTGGGGACCCGACTATAGCGCTTCTGCTGCGACTTGCAGCATATCCTTCCTCTTGGTCAAGTTCTACCCTCCCAATCTGATCTTTGTGAGTACCATTGCTGGTTTTCCCCATCCATACAACGTGGAACCGGATGTATAGCAAAGCCAGGCCCTCGCTCATCCCCATGGGTGTAGCCTTGGTTGCGCTTGACTTCTTGTTTCTTGTTCGAGCGCTGGGGTTATCATTACAGCTTTTTTCTGGAAGCTGATAGTCTTTTTTTCAGGCGTAGTACCTCCAGTCTTTCCATCTAGCCGTGCTCCTTCATTCCAACTTCATCCCCCCGCGCTCCACCTGCTCCACTCTCCTCCACCTCCGGCCCTTTCCATCTACGCCTCGTTCCTCATCGGCCTCACCTTGAATCACCTCGTTCACTACAAGTCGACGCTATCACTCGTGATATGCGTATTGGCGACTCAGCTCTACGGATAGGCCTGCTTCCCAGATCGTACCGGTAGCAACGCTCTTCCAAATGGCAGCAGAGTCAATAACAATCCCAATTCCTTGAAATTGGCTTTTAAAAGCAAAATTGTCAGTCGCGCTCCTGCAGAACGTGGGTCGACACGAGGTCGAGTGGCACATTATCAGCTCTAGGTGCACCGGCTTCCGCTGCACCAAAATTCTTCATCTGCGGCGCGAAGTCGTCTTCTGGCACTTTTCTCAGTCACATCTGTCTAGCACCCGCCAGTCAAGAGTGATGCCCATACCAACTGAAGGGCGGAGACCTGCTGCAGCTGGGTGTGGATATCAGGGTGGGAGCGAGGATATCTACAAGAGCGTTAAGATATGTATAGAGCTAAGTTGCGAGTGGGAGGGTGAACAAGTTCAAGTGAGTACATTGTTTTCGTTTACACCTTTTATTACTGACGCCGGTTTTGACTAGTACCAATGCCACCAAGAACGTCAAGCCGCTCGCTCTCTCCTCCGGGAAGTGTTACCACTTTGGTGAATGTTAGAAGACGGAGGCCCCCAAACGTGAGTTTCGCGTTTACCTTTTTCTTCTTGAGTTCTCTTTTTACTCTTCTCTTCGCAGTCTTCAAATGCAATACGCCGGATGCGTATCTTCAAGGCATGGCAGTTGTTGCTACTCCACCCTTATTGAAATCTGTCTGACATTCGTCGAAGGATGGTCATACTTCCGCAATTGAGCCTTCGTCACTGGGTTATTCAACGACTCTGCTCCAACTGCACCAGCTAGCATCAGATACCAGGCGGCGACAGGAACAGCAGAACAACACCTTTGACTGGGAGGTACGCGCGATGGGTTTGGGTAGAGGAAATGTTTTTGGCGAGCTTGCATTCGTGGTAGATGTCGGAAGGAAGGAAGGAAAGATCGGAAAGAGGAACGATAGAGACGCCAGAGGAAGAGTAATAAGACAAAGGCAGAGTCGGGAACGATATCAAAAACTTCCACGGAGGGCATTACGGAGAAGGTTTTGGGAGCGATCGACGTGAAGCGGGTGAGAGGAATGAAGACGCTGGGAAACCCCGTACATCCAATCCGACGTTCGCATTTCTTTTCTAATTCAATCTTCCAGATTCCGCATCGCCCTCTCTCATACTCGGTATATCATTGACTTTGTCGAAAATGCCCTATCTTTGTCAGGGACGGAATAATCGATGTTACGGATAGGCAGAGACCAACCCTGGCCTCTCTTTCTTGCTTAAGGTTCGGAGATTATTGCTAAGCGCGCAGAGCATCTTGCTGTCTCTTCGCCTTCGTTTATCGTCAAAGGCACGACGGTGTGGATAGTGAAAGAAAAGGAGTTTTGCTAGCAACGAAGGTACGCCAGAATCAACTATTCTGTTTAATTAAACTGATTTTCCTTGTTTTAGAGTTTCGCCAACGCTGAGAGCACACAACTGAGCCGCCGTTGAGGGCGAAAATCTATAAAGGCGATACTTCTCAGGAGGCGTTGTAGATGTTTCCTGTATCACATGTGGGTAAAAAAAAAACCCTCCCCGTAAAAGGAAATGCGGGTAACCAGAAAGATCGACGTTCATACGTCGAGGGATGTCGAAAAGTATTTCCACCTCGGTGTACATCAATAGCCACAAGGAACGTGAGTTCCGCACCTACCTTTTTCTTCTTGAGCTGTTCTCTTATTCTCCCCTTTTGCAGTGTTCAAATGTCAATGCCCCCAAGGCGACAAAAATGTGTCTATTTGTTCTTGAATACATGACGATCGCTACCACTCCGCTTAGCCCTGCACGATACTCGTCAAGGATGGCGATGTTCTCGCCCTTCGTCCCTGGTTTAATCATTAACGACCGCTTACTTTTCTCCACTCAACAAACATCACATGCGGGGACCTAAACGACGAGAATAATGCCTTTCATCGGGACGTAGGCGTGATGGGCCATGGGCGAAGATGGCTAACTTCTGTTGGTATATGTTGGAAAAGGGAGGCGATAGACGATAGAAACGTCGTATGCTTTGAGCAGTGCGAGACGGGGAGTGACGGAAACCGACAGATCCGTAGCACTACCACGCTACGCAGACCTGGACGTGAGTTGGATGGAAACAAAGACGCTGGGGAACATAGTACGTCCAACCCACTGTGCAATGTTTGTATTATTCACTAATTTGATCATCCAGGTTTCGCATCAACCTCTTACTTCATACTCGATATATCAATGACTTTGTTCTTGAGAGTAGCCGCCACACCGCCGTGCCTTTCACCTTGAGCAAAGAGGAAGATACATACTGCTCGAAGCTCTGCGTATGCAGAAATCGTCTCCGAGCTTCAAAATCTGGGAGAGGCTAGCCCCCCGCGTCGCATTAGTGTCTGCCCCCGTAACAATGAACACAGAATATTCAGGTCCCGACAGAGATAGCGGGTTTTCCTCAACCTTTAGTGAAGGATATTGGGGTACAGACATTGAAAATGAGGAAGCTTTTCTAGTAACGAAGCCAAATTTGTCTATCATGTTCATTTGAGTTGATTTTGTTCATCCTAGAGTCACGCCAAAGTTGAGCTGTACATCTATTCCATCGAGGGATGCGGAAAGTTTTCCCGCCTTGGTGGACATTAAAGAAAAGATACAGAAAACGTGAGTTCTGCGCTTACCTTTGTCTTCTTGAAGTATCTTCTCACTCTCCTTCTCACTCTCCTCTTTGTAGTATCTCTCTCCGATATTCGTCAAATCATCTCCACGTTTGGGAATCCCAGCGTTCGTAATTGGGTTAATCATCGATTCTGCACTTTTGGTGAGCGTTATCGCCTTCAAGCGTACCACTAAGCATTTCAAGCATTCCTCACATATTAGGCGGCGAACCAAACGACGAGAACAACATCTTCAATCAGGATGTCCATGCAATTAATGTATTTAGGCAGTGATAAAAATTGACGAGCTTCCGTTGGCGGTAGATATTGGAAATGGAGACGTCAGATACTTTGAGCACCGGAGGGAGGGTGACAGAAACCAAGGCAGATTCCGGGATGATATGGAAAATTCCCGCATACTACGGAGAAGGTTTTCGGGAGCGATTGAAGCTTTGAATAGGAAAGTTCTACGCTTGCCTTTTTTTCTTTGGCTGTCTTCTTACTTCTTACTCTCATCTTCACAGCGCTCTGAATGTAATACCCCTAATGAAACATGCCTCTAGGGTTAAGATGTAAGGATAGGTTGACCACTCGTGAGTTGAAAAGGTTTTCGTTCTTTGTCGCAATTCTACTACTATTCGATAGATTGGCTCGTATCACAGGCAGGAATAGAGATGGAAGGATAGGTTTACTACTCGTGAGTTGAAAAGTTTTCGTACCTTGTCACAATTCTTACCTTTGTTTCTTAAGAGCTTCGTATGCTTCGTACAACTTTGTCGAGTTTGCACCTATAATTACTATTAATAATTGGTCTCGGTATTGACAAGCGTACTATCTCCTACGCAATCACTTTGAGAGGTCTTATCTATGAACTTGTTGCTCTCGCTCCAGAGAAGAATCTGCCCACACTATTTCTTACAACCATCTGACAACTTTGTGGATCGCCCGTATGTTCCTTTCCTCTGTGACTCGACGATCCGATTTTACCTATGGATTATCTTGAATTTTTTCCATACCATGAGCTGCTAGCTGCCTTCTGCCGTCTTCATCCTAGGCAGTGTGGAGGTGCCATGCAGATAGTCCGACTTGTGGTCAAGAATGTTGGTTTGCAGGTCGCAGATGCGATATATTACATGATGACCGAAAGGCTGTTGGAAAGGCTAAAGGGGCAAGGGCATTGGCAAAGACAATTTCCAGATAATTCTTCAGAAGGACCATCATACGTGCACTAACCAATATTCCATTAACATGCAGTGTTCAGCGAACAAAGATTTACCCACGATCTCCGGTCACAGGGAGAAGAACAAAAGGTTCCAAGCTGTCGCAAGAACGTCACTGTCTCCGAGAACCAGATTTTTCATGCTTAACCTACTTTGGGCATCTGCAGAAATAGGTTTTGGATTCAATCCGAGAATTCCCTCAAACAAACACGACCGCGAATGAAATGGGCGGCGCAATACAGCAAATACTGGCCTTTCGAACTGCTTGTAGGTCTCACGGAAGGCGACATGAGGAATTTCAAGAATGAATGGACAGACACGGACATGAGCCGTATTCGTTACACTCAAAAATCATCTTCATCCTTTCCCTCTCGTATCGCCCACGTAAATACATTTTCTCTCGCTTCTTCACCTTCAAAATTGTTTCCAAGGCAAGTTCGTTTCCGCAGCTGGACGAATCGAGGTGATTATGAGAAAAAATTCCTAATGGCGTTCGGACAGAGAAGATGGGGCGCGCAGATCCAAGCGCAGACAGGGATGTTCACTGCTAGGGTATGTCGTGTATTCGTCCATTGGTTGAGGAACAGGATTATAACTAGTTAGAACCAGCCGAACCAGCAATCTACGCTCGTTTTCGATGCACCTGCTCCCCACCATAGCCATGTGGGATGTTGTTACCTGAACCAGCAAATAGCGTTAGAGAAGAGGGGATTTTCTGGGGCAGTAAACTAATGGGAATGGAGGAGTCGACACCGTTGAGTAGAGGGGTAGAAAACGCATGCGGAACATGCGGAGGCAGGTTCTAGGAAAGTCATCCGTCGTACAGGAAAGCGATAAGGAACGTTAAGAGAGCAAAGCATCTAAGCGAACAGAAGAAGTACGGTAAAGCGATTGCAGAATTTCATAGGTCATTAAACGTGCAAAGTGAGCGAAGCGCAAAGTGAGCGCGGAGCCAATCAATGCAGCATACGAAGGTCAGAACTAATGCGCGCCGGAAGCCTGTCGTCGAGAGCAACGACAGGCAACACTAGGACACACAGCGTAAACACGAGTCTATATTGCGGGACGATGAGGTATGAGCGAGATGAGAGTAAACAAGTGATCTGTACGTATTTATATATATATTGGTGCTCGTTGGAAGGACGCTAACGAGATACACAAGTACATAATAAGAATGAGAATCGTTACTCTTTTGCTGTGGCTAACCGAGCGGGCCTAGCTGGAGTCCAGCTTGCATTAGGACCAATCGCTATCTGATTGTCTCGTTTCACAGCTATAGTACTCTGACGATCCCTCATCCACCGAGATGCAGCGCGAATCAAACGCCTGACTAAGTACGGTCGCGCTGAAGCAACGATGTGAGGTTCAGGCGAAGAAATAGGCTCAGACGGAGAGATAGGCAAGTCAGCCAAAGGACCGGAAGAAACTGACAAGGGAGGGGGGTTGGACGCGCTATCGAGTACCGACTGCGTTATCGGCTTAGTAGCATCAGCAAAGAGTGACATTGGAGCATGCGAAGGAGGGTCGTGAGGTGTGAGACTAGAAAGTGAAAGAGCAGCCAAGTATTCTTCGCGGACTTCGGATGCAGCTGTAGGCCGCACATTGGTCCGGTTTTTGGTTTGCGAGTGAATACTTGGAGCAGGCGTGGGAGTGCTCGGTGGGTCTGGGTGGGATCGACGTGAATGGCGTGAATAGTGAGAAGAATCATTGACGGATCCTCGCCGATGTGAGCTCGAGCCACCAGTCTGATGAAGTGGTTTGGATGGTTTTTGATCCATGAAGGCACGGGCTAGAAAGCATCGTCTATCAAAAGCCACTACAAAGTCCATAAAGGCCCTGGTATGGTCATTAATTTCCGGTGGCAGAACGTTTAGTATAACTTTGTCATCTCCTATTCCCAAGAGTGCGCGTTCCAACGATTCTTTAATTGCAGCCATATCCTGGTAACTGCGTGCGCGAAAGACATGCTCGAAATCAAACTTCATGGGAGACGTGGTGCTTTCAAGAACCCTCAGCGCATGGAAAGCTAGTGCGAAAGGAGTAACGTGAGTTCGAATGGGAGGAAAGTTGGCGTACGGTCGGGTAAAAAGGGCTTGACCTCCGTTATTCAACGGGGGCTGATCGGTGAAGTGAGGAGAGCAGAGTAAAGTGCATTCATATATGGTACCGTCTTTCTAAGATAGAAGTGAGCAACATTTGAAGAACAATCATTGTAAACTTAAGCGCACCAAGGCAGTAAACTCACTCAGAGACCCTTTACGAAGTTGAGACCACTCAGATTCTCTTTCTATGTCCACGAGGGGTCGTTGTAGATATTGTGTTAGGATTTTCAAGATATCTTTGTTGACTAGCAGGATTGCTCGATGCATATCCACCAGTGAATGGACATCCGAACGTACTAAAAAAAAGATGAGAGCAGCTTCGACGTGTTGTAAAAAAGATCGTACAGGGCATGAAGAACAAGCGAGAATGGATACACATCTCTTTCAGGCTCATGGCCAAAACCCGGCTGGTCAACTTGACCTAGGAAAGCATGAGACCGAGAACTTGAGCCATTTTGAGATATCGCGGCTTACTGCGTTGGGAGGTGCTGACTGTGGGAGCATTATATGGGCCATTTGGTTCATTCTATTTGGGGCGATTGGATTTAAGGTCACAGCACAGTGGTACAAGTTTGCAATCTTCAGCCAAGCAGCAAGCCACTTTTTGGCGGTTGGAAAGGTTGTTGCAGGTCGGGTCCCCGTAGAATGTGGAGTACTATAGTTAGTGAAGGCTGAGGCGATGTCTTCTATAAGACTTTGGTCTTCGTCACTTTGGTCGTTGTCGCCATCATCATCGATGTATTCAACGTCGGCAAAGAGATGCTTTATGTCGTCGTTGTTTAGAGGAGAGACTTGGTCAAAGACAGAGTGGTTGAGCGTAAGCTCAGATAATTGGGACAGCAGAACATCGTTGGACATGATGGTTGAAGAAATGGTACGGTAGACCGGTCCGTTATGTCAAACAATTTAGCGTTGGGCGGCAGGCAGGCCTCTACCACTTGCTTTCCACTACCATCGCCCTGGCACACTGAGGATCATATTCTTTTCCACACAGTAAACCTTGCTGCTGCAGTCCAACCAATACCCTCGAAATAGCAATGAAGAAAGACAGCATAATCGACAGATCAACAAAATGACAATCCTACAAACACGAACAATTTCCAAGTGATGCGGAGAGCACAAGTCGGTTCGGCACCACTCAAGAGCCTCTCTCTCGGCTCTCTCTTCTACTACATCCAATGCGAACCAATTCGGCACTGCAGGCGGCCAGCTGGTCCTTCACTCAGACAATCTAGGTGCTCTTCATGAAGGCGACCAAATGTGCTGAGAAAACAGTTATTGGAAAAAGACAGGGGATGTGATTAGGTGAGGATATTCTTCTGATTCAGACTATTCCAATGCTTTACTGTTCTGAGCAACAGTCGTGAATTGCTATCGCCGACATGACTCGCTACTCTCAACGAATCCTTCCATCGATTCATCCTTTCGTTCGTTCCTTCAAATCCTTCGATCCTTGGCCAGCAATATGTATACTGATATACTGTCATTCATTCATTCTTTTTCTGCCTCTAGGATGAAAATGCGTGAAAAGATGCTTGAACGAGAATTAGCAAGATTAACTGAGGATAATTGGCAAGTAAGTACTATGGCCGTAAACTCAACCTTCCTAGGCGCTACGCTTCCTCATGGGATGGTAAAAGTTGGAATGGACACTGATTCCCCGGGAAATGCGAGTGGTTATGTTATCTTTCCAAGCTCTCGCTCTAATTCCATTCCCTCAGCAAGCGGCTACGATGCCAATGCCACATTCAAAGCGACAGGATTCTCCCAGTTGCATGATACTGGAACTGGTGGAGTAATGCTCTCGTTTCTCTGTTTTTCCGGTAGCTTACTACATATCAACGTCAGGGAATTTCGCTTTCAAACTTCAAAATCTGGGCGTTCCCCAACTGTACTTTTGGATTCCAAGGATGTCAAACATCAATGGAAAGTCGAAAGGTGCTTCGAAACGTTCTACCCGATGATAAGATCAATTGAGAAACGCCACTATGACTTGCTAACGTTTGTAATTCTAGGTTCTCCGGATGACTTTGCTTCCCCCGGCTACTTTTCCTCCAATCTTTCTAATGGGATACGTGTAGAGCTCACATCTACCCGGAGAATAGCTATCCATCGATACACCTTCTCACCAGGCACCGCGGAACCAAGAATGCTCGTTGATATAACGAACGACAGCTCGCAGACATCGACCTTCGCCGTCATGACATTAAACACAACTACTGCACGCGTAATGGGAGGATCTCAGTTCGCCTCCTCCTTCGGGCCGCAGAGGTATACAGCGTTTACTTGTGTGGACTTTGCCGGGCAGGGATTCGACCTGGGATCCCCCACAGAGTATGGGACGTGGCTAGGAGATGGCACGGTTCAGGGTCAGACAGACCTCAATCAGCAGTATTTTGGTGCGTCTCTGTTCGCTTCGTGTGGGCATATACTGATCAAGCCGACCTCAGGTTTTGTGTCCGAAATGGGCGCGTTATTCACGTTCAATCCAGCTCCCAAAGGGAAGCCCACGGTCATCCTTGCGCGCGCTGGGGTATCCTTTATATCCTCGGAACAAGCCTGTGCCAATGCGGAAGAGGAAATACCCGACTTTGATTTCGACAGCGTGCAGACTGAAAATCGAGCCGCTTGGAACGAGTTGCTTGGACAGGTCCAGGTAGACACCACGAATGTCTCGACGGAAACGATTCAATTGATGTATTCTGGAGTGAGTCCGAATTCGCTCTTTCCAGCAGCAGTTATACTCAACTTCTTTACTTTCTCTTCGCCTGCAGCTATACCGATCTCATATCTTACCAGCCGATTGTCCGTAAATTTCTCCGACCTCTTTCGAACTCAACCTTACGTTCTCTTCTGCTAGATACGGGCGAAAACCCCAGATGGAACTCGACAGAACCCTACTACGATTCGTATTACTGCAACTGGGATACCTTCCGTACCCTCTACTCGTTGATAGCCTTGCATGATCCAGAGCGCTTCGCTCTAATCGTGCGTGCCATGATCGATATTCAAAGACATGAAGGTCATTTTGACATCCTTAATCCGAATCCCGTACTCTTTCGCTGACTAATTCATTCTATAGGATGGCTACCGGAATGTCGTGGGACCACTAATCAACAGTTCATCCAAGGCGGCAGCAGTCAGTGTTTATTTTCCCTCGTCGATCCAAATGGAAAACCTGACCGCATCCATCACAGACGGCGATCCGATCCAATCCTAGGAGAGTTTTTCGTCAAGTGCGTGGGGCGTAGTTTTGGTTTTTTTTTTTTATCTGGTGGTGTACTGACGTGGATTTACTCTGCATAGGTTCAGCGAACAGGCCGCCAGTCTCAATGTTTCTGCGGATGACCTGTATACAGCTTTACTTGCCGACGCCGAGCTCCAGCCGCCGAATTGGAACCTTCAAGGAAGGCAAGCAAATGCGTGGAAAGAGTTCAGTGCGTACTCTTGCGTCAAACGTTTGTATTTCTAACTGAACCGTCCGAATTCTAGATTACATCCCTCAAGATATGTTTGACGCGGGCGGCGCAAACACCAAGCAGGTCTCTTGTACTTTGGAAGTTTAGTGCCCCCTCACTCTTTTCCGCCCACTTATTGACCTGCTGTCCGCTCCGAATAGCACGCGTTTGGCGATTTTGCCATCTCTCAAGTGGCGAAAATACTTAATAAGATGGACGATGCTGCTAAGGTCCGTGAATCTGTAGTACGCCTCTCTGGCTGTCTTGTTCACCTTTTCCACTGAATAGTATGCACAATGTGCCGGCAACTCCTTCAACCTCTGGAATCCGAACGTTTCCGTCCCAGGTACACTGAGTGTCGCGGGGATGATGCAGGTTAGTGTATATGATTGGATTGGTCTTCGATGACTGACTTGCTGTTTTCGGACGGACGTAGCCTCGGTTCAAGAATGGAACGTTCAACTTTACTGACCCAAGACACTGTAGTATCCACGATCCGTTGATGGCTACTTGCTTCTTGAATGCTGTCGATCGTGACGGGTTCTATGAAGCGTCTCCTATAGTGGTATGTCATGCATAAGCTATACTTATGAAAGGTTACTGACCAGAATTTACTCTAGTACTCTCAAGTGCGTCGAACATACACCGCTTTTTTTTTCAATGGAACTGATTTCTGTAGTTCGTCCCTCACGACACTGCGCGGTTACTTAAACTCCAGGGAGGAAACAGCAGTTTCATCAACCGCCTCGAGAGGCCTCTTGATCTCGTACCACCACCATCTCGTAACTTTCCCACGCTTGCGTGGACTCGTTTTCGCTGTGCTGGACAACTTACGAGCAAGGGGATGGGCTGTAGGCCGTACCCTGCCACTCACACAGAAGATTAGCTACCTTCACTCAGCAGAATGGCCCATTAGTCTCAACACTACCTCTCTGGGGCTTCTAGACAGCGGATTGGTTGGATTTGCTGGCATGCATCTGGATTACCCCAGCAGCTGATAGTCACGCTTTGGGCTGGAGCTTCTTCACAACCACTGAACCATCTCTTCTTCACCACTAGTCTCTCCTTTAGCACCATGTCCTACACCCATATTCCAAATCCAACCACCTTGCACTCTGTGGGCCCTGGCCCATGGCAGTTGTAACGGGATCTACACAAGTTTCTCCATCCAGCATATTCATGATCCTCATATTGGCCACAAGCTCAGGCCTTCCGCAGGGACTTCATCCACCCCTGGCTGCCGCCCGGCCTTGTCACCCGAAAAAATGAGTTGTATGGCTTCCAGTAGCAGTAGATCAATCACTGCACTGTGGTGGCTTGCGCCTGTCAACTCGCTATACGAAGGACCTTCAGGGGGACAGGAGGCTAAGAATCTGGGAGTGGGAAGGGCATGGGAAGGAGCAGGCTACCAGGTTGAGGCTGAGGTGGTGATTTCGCTTTTGATCCCTCTTCCTACCTTACCCTCTTTCTCTTGCACAAGAAAAACTCAATTATGTTACCTACATATGATACCATTCCAACGCACGGACATTACCCTTCCTCTTATATACGTGACAAGTGCTTAATAAAGCCTTCGAGGCTAGACGGAAGTGCTCGCACTTCCGTCGTGGAACCCCATGGGATCCAATTGTTGCTGGCTGCTGATCATCAGACACAGACTCAGATGTTCTTCCCAGAACACACCTATTGTTACAGTTTACATTTTGCTAGAGTAATCGCTACCATACGCTACTGCGCAGAGGCGAATAAACGGGAATTAAAAAAAATTAAAAAATTAAAAAATTAAAAAATTAAAAAATAAAAAAATTAAAAAATTAAAATCAACCGCCTCGACTTCATCTTTGACCAAGGCTACTTCGCAATTGACGACGAACCCTCATTCCAGATCCCGTTCATGTATCATTATGCGAACGCTCCCGGAAAGAGTCAGTATCTACAGGCCCCCTGAAAATAGACCTCAAGGTCTTTCGGAAAAATTTTCCATGTTGGCCGAAAATGTCCGAGCCAAAATCGCTCTGATAGACCAAAAAAAGTCCGAAACCCGAGTGGCCCCCGGTTTTTGGCCACATACTTCCTACGATATCTCCCAGAATGGCTGCAATTGTTTCTAACATTTTAATTCTGAGTGTACTTGTACTGAGGGCTTACAGTAATGTATTTAACACAGTATGTAGTCACCTATACACGTCTAATCAACATTCATATCGTTGCGGCTTCGGAATTGCTTCAAAGCAGCACAAATCTGAGTCATTCCTTGTTTGAGTGCACTGTAACGAGCCTCATCATCCTCGCTTATGATAATAGTATCCGCAATACCACCGCTCTTGATAGAATTTCCAAGAAGAACGAGAAATTGTGCCGGAGGAACTTTCGTGAAGTGCTTAGTCCGAAAGAGCACTGTTGAACTAGTGATGGATCTGAACTGACTGCCCCGGGCTAAACGCTCGAAAAGCTGAAGGTCCACGTAGGACACGGCACTAGCTGCATACGGAGGCGGCGAACATATGCCCGCCCACCCCGCATACGTCCTAAAACTGCCCTACTATAACAGATGAGAAAAGCTGGACTGTATTAAAACAGAGATAAACCTACGTGTTCCACCATGCCAGCGGTTTCTTGTTTGGTTCTTTTTCTTCCGAGCCAACCTCGACGTCTTCAAAGAAACCAATTATTGCGTTGTAGAAAGACTCGTAAGGGAATGAACGGTCGATTCCCCAGAGAGACCAAAGCGAAGCTAAAGAAGTGCAAGATAAGCAGGAGATAAAGACACGAAGAATGGATTTTGCACACCATGACAGCCGCGTATGCAATCATACGAGGACTCATAGTAATCAGATTATAGATCTCAGCGTAGTTGCGGCGCGTTGACTTGCGAAGCTTTGAGGAGATAAAAGTCGCAGACCTCCTTACAAAGGATCGCCTCATCTAATCCTTTTTTGAGCCTTCTGTACCCCGAGCACCCCGTATAGTCATTATACTCCAAGTACGCTTCCACGAATGCATTCCCCCAAAGACACTGAAGGAACTTTCGCGTCGTTCTCCAAGCGCCGATAGCGAGGATAGCGAGCGTGAAACGGGCCAGGATGCGCAAGGCGCACCAGTATAGGTACGGCTATATTGGTGAATCAGGGAGAGTGGAAGGAGCAGAGGAGGCTTCACAGGGTTGGGATGGTTCGGGGGGTGGAGCAACTAAAAATGCAGGTAACGGGTCAGGGCTAGGCTTGAAACATTGTTAATCGATGATCACTCACTCCATATCAAGATCGGTATATAACTCCGCCATACTGCCTTCCGTCTTCATACACTGCATACTGCAAATCCGCGTCGTAGAGGTATATTCACTCCGAGGATGAATGTGATTGTTCCTAAGGAGAAGACGGCGTACTGCAGGAAATTAACTGTGGTTGGTATGATGGTGGATCGAGAAAGAAAGAAATAGAGGCATCGATGCTTACCTCAAGAACAGCTGTCGAAAGATCCTTGATCCGTCATCCTCCTTGACGATGTAAAGATAGGGATAATAAGCTCCTCGGGCATTTCACGCGTCTTCTAGACATAGGAGTTTTCGAGTAGAGGTAGGGTAGTCTAGTGCGTATGTATCAGTCAACACGGCGTTCTTTTGCATGAGAGGAAAACTTTACATTTCCACCCCTCATAGCTCAGAAGATTGAAGACGTTCATGACGAGCTGGGGCACTGCATCACAACCTACTCACAAGAGTATTGTTTGACCGTTCGATGAGGAACAGGCCATGTCATTCCTAAGTGATAGATAGTGGAATTGGGATGACAACACTCTCGACGCCCACTGTTCCAGCCTGTCATAAAAAGACTTCCATTTTAGCACCAACTTGGAAAGAGGGTAATGGTACAGACCTCTGGAGGTATATTGTGTAGCGAATAGAAGGTCGGGATCAACAGCTGTGCTGGGAGAGAAGTCAGGAGAGAGTAGAAGACCGAGACATTGGCGGGCGAAACTTGACCGCCAAGGTTTTTGTAGATTGCAGGAAGCGAGCTGGCAAGCTGAGTGGCCTCGGCTTGCTTAATGGGAGGTAGGTCAGACCCGTCGCTAGATTATGGAACTTCGCCGACTTGGCGGAGAGTAGCAATGGCCTTGCCCAACGACACCACTAGCTTCAGGGTCACCAATGGTGGTCTTGACCTTGGTCAGACCCGGGAGTAGGTTGAGAATGAAAGGGTGGACAGTGACTGCAGAATCGACCAGCTTGGCCTTGTTATCGACACTACTACAAACCAAAAATAAGTACTAAATAAACAAGAATGAAAAAATGGCTTACACTGCGACCTGCTTAGTGGAAGTCAACTTCTTGTTAAGACCGCGAGCAAGAAGAGGAACCATGAGAGAAAGCGTTGGGGAATCTACAATGCCGTTTCTCGGACATTTGCATTCCCAAGAAAAACCTAGTAAGATCAATCTTGTCGGCGCGCATGATAAGGGCGTGTTCGGTCGAAGTAGGGATGAAACGTGAATCCGTGATGATGGGGGTTGGATTTCGGTAGGTGGATGCATAGGCCTGGAATTAAGATGAGCCCGAGAGCACCTTTCGGAATTGGAAGGGGTTGACGCGGATCGCAACGGGGATTGGAGGACAGGGAGGGGAATTCCCGGGGCAGAGAACACACGGCGTATCTGGGTTGAGATCTGCATTGAGAGATTGAGAGATTGTGGATCGTTCGAGTGAACAGAAGTTGACGAACTTGTGGTGAAGTGAGAGATTAGAGTTGGTAGAAGAAGCCCACTCAAAGAGCAGAAGTGGGCAAAGGTAGAAGTAGGGGTAGAGAGGCCTTTAGCTAGAGGAGAACGAGCGGACCTCTGACATAAACGTCAGGCACCACTGCTTCGTTGTGCAGCCACCTCCCTAACACCTGGGATGGCTGAATGGTGCTCAGCCCATCCCCGAGTGAAAACTACAGCTGGATCCGGTGGACGCCATCACCTGAGTCCAGCAGTCGAGTAATGGCCAGAGGAGTTGGTAGTACCAGCACCACAAACCAAATCCTGAACAGGACGTACAAGTACTGGGAATGGGAATGGGTCAAATGAAGGCGGCGCCTTGAGAATGGCCGATGAGGCCGGGTCAAAGCGAGGGTGTTTCGAAGAGCTTTCCTTCGTTGACCTGTCTTCTGCCCGATTTTTCTCCGGTACGGTACCTGGCTGCACGGGCTGGGAATGTAGGCGAGAGAGGAGGGAGGAGCGGGAAGACCGGAAGGGAGAGGGTAGGGGAGAGCAGGCCGGAGGAAATTGGGATGTGGCGGCAACGATGATGGGCGGGGAGGGGGCGAGGAGATGGCAGGCGACGGCGGTGCACAAGCAGGAGGCTGCGGAACGGGAGCTTTTGGTACAGGCGAGGTCAATGGACCAGAGGGGCGAGGAGGGGCAACTGAGGGTCGGGATGACGGCGGAGTCGGCGAATCCGTGGCTGATACTGCGGCCTGCAGCGCGGGCACATCTATCCGCAGACGGTCGACATCTCAGCTGACCCTGCTGAGAGCTTGGAGCTGATCAGGACAGTGTTGCCCTCCGCCTGGACCCTAACTGCCTCGTCCTTGGACTTCCTCTCAGTAAGGGCCGATTTTTTTGGGTACAGTACAGCCGGAAGGGGAGCAGGCTTTGCCTTAGGAGGCTTCACGGCGGCTCAAGACAGAGGTCGAGATGGCAGCGGCTGCTGCGACGCAGTCACCCTAGAGCGACGTCTCGTCGGCTGATCCGGAAGGGCGTCGACACTAACTGTCCCGGCCCTGGCACGCACATCTGGAGACTGATTTATGAAGCTACGCTGGGGCGTGGACTGAAGTGCTGGTGCTGTAGTAGCAGCGGATTTTGCTGAGCCTCGAGATGTAGAGCCGGCACTACCAGTGCGAGTGCGGAGAGAAGTACGGAGGTGCGTCTCCAGGGCCACGAACCACGAAACACTCTTCATGTCGTTCACGCATGTGTGCGTACATTTCGTCCACGCTGAAGAAGCATTCATGGCAGAACTCGCATAAAGGATGGATGCCACCCTCTGGAGGAGATGCGCTGGGTTTCTTGGCTAGGGAGAGTATATCAGCGTATGTTCAAAAGAGAATGAGGAATACATACCTGACCGTCGTCCGCCATGGTCCATAATCGGCAAGATTGAACAGTAGTGGTTGCGGACATTATGAGAATTGAGGGTGGAGCGGATGTAGATAGTTTTCACCGAGATGTAACGATGAGAAAGTTCAAAGAAACTAAACAAAATGAGAGGGGTAGCCTTGGAAGAAGGAGCAACTTTGTGATTGGCACAACTACAAAAGCAAGGAGAATCGTGTAAAGATCTCGTCTTGCTCGTCAGAACCTGCCGAGAGACCCCAAGAAGACGGAATACATGGTCGAGAACTTCGACATTGGTAACGTGAGCAGAGACATCGTGGAAATTACCTTGGCCGAATTCGAGATTTTCAAGAAGGTGGATGATTAGAAGGCCGAAGATGGCTGACGCTGCTTTGGGTTTGAAACCGAGAGTACGCATAGCGGCTCGGAGATCTCCTGTGGCTACGGAATCATTGTCGAACGGGCCAACGGGAAGACGATAAGTGCCAGATGAAGCCAGAAGGGTATAGTCCGAAGGGTCTTTGGATCCCGTTCTGCGGAAGTACATCCTGCGATGAAATGGTAGAATACATGCAAGGAACGCTCTTCCTGGGTGAGAAGATTGAGACAAGACTTGTCGAGCTGATATAAGAACTTTGGCGTCAGAGATTCGCTCACGCTCGTTGAAGTGTAGTTCGGTGTAACGACCGTGCCGCGAAGCGTTTGGGTTGATAATTGTTTTCAGATTACCGAACGAGTCAAGGACGATGCCGAGGGTATTGACCTGTTCAACAATCTTGTGAAGCAGATTCGAAGTTTTGCCAGAGCCGGTGATGTTCCTGCAAATTCGAGTATTTGTAAATAAAAGTTTTTTTAAAAAAAGCCTTGCACAATACTCACCTGGAAAGCAAAGCCTGCGATTCATTACGCCTCCTCATAGCTAGATAAACTCTCACGGCCAAATCGTAGATATGTGGCTGCAGGCAAATCAACCATTGGGACAAAGCCTAAGAATCGGGCGGCAACTCCGTGCGGGCGCAGATATCGGCGGCGAGAGGGCGGCTCCAGGAAAAAGGTCTGGGCGCCGAGGAAACAAAGTATGAGAGGGTGCTCATTCATGAGTGCACAGTGGACGGGGATTTTTCGTGGACCTAAAAGCCTAAAAATTGGGCGGCGCGGCGAGAGGGCGGCTCCAGGAAAAAGTCTGGGCGAAGGAAACGAAGTCAATCTGGAACGAGAGAGAGCTGGAATAGGCAGAGGAGGAAGTGTTCGGATGCTGCTTTTGGTTACTGCGAGGACAGTACGTGTTGGAGATACGGGTGACACAAACGTCGACACTATATTGACAGTGATAGCCGTGTGCTAGAGCTATAGAGATTAATTCAGTTGTAATACCAAACATATTCTGGTGTCGACTTACCCAGAAGTACTTGAGTTGAGGAAATGGGCCTTCGTTTGCTTGGTGAGAAGACCCAATGACGGGCAGTGGTTTTCAAACCGGTGAAAAGTTGTCAAGGACAGTAACGTCGTGACTGAGACGTCTGAGCCAGCCAGCAAGATGAGGCTGAAATCAGTACTGCCGGTAACAAGGGTGTGTATGAAGGTGGAAGTTCAGGAAACCGGGCAAGAATGGTGAAGATTGAGTAGGACGAGGGGAGTCAAGGGTTTTTACGCGAAAACGTGAACGTGTTCTTGTTATGATAGCGTATAGAGGAAGTTGGGGGGTGATCAGACGAAGACAAGTGTACTATTTGTCGGGAATTAGCTAGCGAAGTATGGATACATTTTGGAATGCTCACTTTGGTAGTTTCCTCCTTTCTCTTTTCGGGAAAAGCAATATCACACGGCTTGAAAGCTGCCATGCCGAACGGAAAGTGATTCAGCTTGGATTGTACAGGTGTCGGGTAAAGAGCTGGTTGGGATGCCTGGAGGTATAATCAAGTTCACGCAAAGTTGTCGTTCGATCTTCGAAACAGATTCCGGCTCCAGCGTTCACAGCACGTACATCCCAGACGGGTGCACAACCACCCGCACATGGTTCACGATGCCGCAGTTGTTGTGGTTAGAAAGAAAGAGGCGAGCGCTTAATTCTTTCACACGTTGACTTATGAAATACTACGAAATCGGTGAGTCCAGTCCTAAGCTCGTTATTGACGAGCAGTCCTCTGACGCTCTTTTAAGGATGCATATTGGAGGCAACTAGGACTGATGATGCCAATCAGTGGGTGAGTAGGTGAATTCAAACAAGGATTTTGCTCACGAAAGTGTAGAAGTATCTGGTTCATGTAGGTAGAAAACTTGAAGTACTAACTCGTGCCATCTCATGATATATATCCAGTGGAAAGGCTGGGAAGGAATAGATGCCAATACGCAAGTAATCCCCTACAGTCTCGACGGATAGACTCACGGCCCATGCTAGACCGGAACCCCCGACTGAATCCCTAAGAACCTCTGGTGCTATCACCCATTTCTGGCTCAACGCCGATACGGACGACATATATTATTTACATGAAGCAAGCGAATGCATCAAAGCCAAGAAAGAGTGGGCAGATATTCAAAGTACGTGCCGCATATCATTCAAACCACCGATCCCAACATCAACTTTACAGTCGCCAAGTCCAAAGCATATAAAGTAGGTTTTACCAAACCTCCCCTTCTCGGGTGATTAACTCCCCACACAAAAAAGCATCGCAACCCGAGAGGAAAAAGCAAAAGGCCCAGAATAGACCCCATTCCAGAATCAATATTGACCTCTTTCCCAGTGGCTTCGACTTCCTTGGTTAGTGACAATTCTGCCGTCGAGCCGTGGATGCTCTGGTTACCACCCGACCGTTTGGGGTACAATTTGTACGACACACAACTCAACTATCAGGTCGCATGCAAGGCTCTTGAGATGGGTGGTGTCAATGGCGTGGAGTTTTATAGACATCTCAAAAAGGACAAGAAAGAGGTAGCTTTGTTTCGAGTTCTTTTAGATGGACTGGTTTGACAAAGCGCTGCAGCATGGGGATGATTGGATTTACAAGCAAGATTGCGCGGCAAGTATGATCTCAATAACTTATCCAAGTACTGACCAACGAAGTCTGTAGATCTGTTACGCTGCATCGGGCAAAGCGCTGATGACCTGTGGATGCAGAAGTGTAGCGTACTGCAAGGATTGTGTACCCCAACTTTTAAAGGCCGCTTTGGAAACGGGGAAATTGAGCTGTGAGTAACTTTGGGTTAAGTTTAATGTGTTATTTAATGTGTTATTGTGTTGATGTTTTCATAGGCCCTCTGTGCAGGCGTAACACATACTTTCTTGCCATCGAATGGCTTTTCGAGCCGGACCCAGAACACCACCGGGAAGAGATGCGGAAAAACAAGCGAGCTCGAAACACTGAAAACAGGAGGCGAAGAAGGGCTCGGAAAGCTGAAGAGAAGAAGCCATCAAAATCTTGAATGGGATATCTTGACTGTTGGTATCATTTGCATGTACGCACTGCACAAGCTACTTTATATGGGTATAGATGATTATAGACATTTGGTTGAAAGTGCTCAGCGGGAATGACCTGAATTAGCAAAAAAAAAAAATCAACATCGGTGGTTTCATTGCTTTCGAAACGGATCATTAATTCTATGCATACTTACACCGATACAGTATTAGACCAAACTTCCGATAAAGATACACGGTAAAAAAGACCTGGTTCTGACAGACTGCTCACTTGTCATCATCCTGGACTGGTCCTTTCTCTTCTTTCGCGTTTCACGGAGCTCTAGAACAGCTTGTTGAGATACTTACTTAGAACCAAGTAGTTGCCCAGTTGTATTATATAGTGCCCATGTATCGTCACACATATTCAAGTGCGATGAACGATCATTTTTGTAACAAACATATATGTACATTGTACATAAGAAAGCCGAGTTAGATAAATGATACAAAATGCAGAAATCAGGGTAACGAGAAAGAGTGCAGTTTTATCAACAAGACATACAGCATATCATGAGCAAAGCAGACCGAACAGTAAAGCGAGTGATCACAAGGCGGGCGGTAGGTAACAAACAAGGTGGATATATGTACTAGATTATCAGAACCTCAGAACAGATCAGAACTGGATTTAGTATACTGTATTCATGCCTTTAGTTCCCTGAGCAAAGGAGATATTGTCCACCTAACGTGCCCGTATGAACGAAACGGCGCCTCGCTGATTAGAGCGGAAAATTCACATAGTAGCTAAGAAATGAGTGGTCAAACAAAAGTAGAACGGGAAATGTCAGAGATGGTAAGTAGTAGGAAAAGAAAGGAAAGAAATGGCATAATAAAAAATGGACTGACGAGCCTAAAACTAACAAACCATTGCTCTCAGAAAGATCACAAGGTAAACTACAAGATAAAACATGTCCCAACATCCCCTCAAAGAACGCTGAATGTCTGAGCAAAAAAAAAATAACAAATACAAAGTAGACCAGTTTGCGAATCAAAAAAGTTTAATCGTGCATACAAGGTCTTTTGTCGTTTCTCTAGTCGTCGTATCGGGCAGTTTTGAACGCGGATTTCAAGACAGCCTTCTCGAGTGGGGAAAGTAACATCTGGTCCTTGGATAGCATCTCATCCCAATCAGCCTCATGAAAATTGAACACGATGTCAATATACTCGCTATCAGTCTTCATGCCCAGTAATAGTGCGATTGGGATGAGGTTCTCGATGTGTTTTTGGTTGAAAAGTTTGAGCAATGTCGAGGGAACATAGCTAAGAACATTTTGCTGTCGATGATGTGGGCAGGGGTACAGTTTTGCGAGATATTGGTGTATTTCCATCCTCTGAGAAGCAGATACAAGACAGTCAGAAAAGGAAGCATCTTTGACAACGACGATCTACATACTGAAACGTCTGGCTTGACGTGGACCACAGGCTGGAAACGAAGTCAGGTTTCTACTTGTATGTACTTGGCAAATAACACACACCTGAAACGTTTGGAGTTTATTTTTGACTGAGACTTTCTTGACCGGTGACAACGACGAATCTCTGATGAGTTCAAGCCAATCAAGCTTGTTCAACATCAAAAGCATGTTGAGCTCCAGGTCAGTCTGTACACCAATCGAGTAAAGGCCAGATAGTGCCTCGTGGTCGTCCTTAAAAAGGGCATTGAGGTGCTCAGACGTTAGCACCGGTGCACTTCTGCAAACAGGACATGGCTGGGGATCGGCGTTATCGTATGGGCCGTTGGAGAGGTGAAGTGAAGGTTTGAATTTCGGAGATGGAGGCTTAGTAGGGAGCAACTAAGGAACAGCGCTAAGTTGAGTCAGAAGATTTGGATTGCTTACATCGAAAGATATTGATTTCTGCGGTGGAGGTCTCTTGCCAACGTACTTCTCAGAAGTCAGCGTTAGCTATTGGTATACAAAAAAAGGCAACAGACTTGGGTCGTTTGGTTCCTGGCCACTGGCGGGATTTCATGACCAGAGGTAGGTTCTTTGCGAGGGCGTCCCCTATCTCTCAATCCTCGAGACATGTTCCAACGGTCAAAATAAATAGCTATTGGCCAATGGACTAAAAAGCTATTCAGTTTTGGTTCCTGTTCCACGCACTACAGTTGATGTTAGGAAAGACGTGCAAATTATGTTGAGGAATGAGCAGTTTTACTTTACACATGAGTCCATCCCACACGTCTGGATTAACTTGGTCATGCCTGCAGGAGGGCTTAATTTCCAGGCTTTTTGCAGAGGCCCATACAGATTTCTGGGTAAAAACGTTAGCTCGATTGTGTAGGGACCGCGTTTTACTAACTCGAAATCTGTCGAATTCGCAATCAGTGTACTTCATGGCGATTTTGAGCTCGTCCAGCCTAAAATTGCGGCTGTTTGAGAATTGAATGGGTCTGTGTGTGGGAGCATCTTTGGGCATGGTTGAGAGTAGAACGGGAGATGATGGAGGAGACTCGGAGCTGAATCATCAACGACGCTGAAAAGGTTTCCTGGTGGAACATTCGGCTTCGCAAATCTCGATTTCTGTGATATTACATACAAGATACTTGTATGTTGGATGGCCATTTCCCAAATTCGTTTTAGTCGATCGCTGTACATATTAAATAAGCGCCTCTGCAACTCGTCCTTTTTGAATCTTTCTGCGCGCGTTTCAGCTGTAAAACGTTGAACAATGACGCTTGGGAATAAGGAAAGCGTGTACACACCTCTGAGTCTTTCTTAGCACGGTTGGAGACAACATTGCGCTTTTCCCCCATGCCTAAAGTTCAACGAAAAGGTATATGGTATTCACGTGCTGCTGCGGATTTCTGTGAAAGGATTATTTTATCCTGTGCATGAACGCCGTAAGCGGTGACAGGGGCAAACGAGGACAAGTTGCGCACAGCTTTCAAGGTCAGCCCGTAAAAACAGGCGCATACGAGGTACGATACAAACCTACAGTCATTATAAGGCATGGCACGGCTTTTTTTACCGTAAGTACATCTGACTTTTTGGCGTATATCCACTATTTCCTACGCAAGTTCAATTTTTTCATGTACATGATGACCTAAAACTACATGAAAATGAGGACAACCAAGCGACAGAAATGATCTCGCTGTGAACATGACGATTGCGTGATAAAGGTTTGATTTGATAAAGGAACCGCAGAGTCTTGAAAGACTCTATGGCTTCAAAAATGCGTTTCGGACATTTATAACTAAAAGGAAGTGATGTATTTGTTGCAATGTAAAAACTAGAAAAGCGACGTCTGAACGACGCGTCAGAAAGAATGCTGACTCCAACGGCTTTCTACATACTACATACTGATACAAGTAAGACATATGAGAGTCAGGGCTTGAAATATATGATTATTGTACCAGACTGCGATTCCGCGTCGTAGAGGTATATCACCCCGAGTACGAGCGTGATCGTTCCTAGAGAGAAGAACGCATAGTAAAATGAAACTTAGTTAGCATGATGGTAGACGAGGATGTTGACACTTACCCTGAAAACAGTCCTCCGAAGACCATTGATCCTCTGACGAGTCTCTTTCATCAGCGCATCGAGGTTGCTTAGATCCAAATTGGCATCCCACCTGCGGCCGGCTCGTGTGCACGCGAGGATTTTTCATCCATTACAACGAGGGATGGATCACGACTCTGGAGTGTTGACGAAGATGGATAGGGATAGGAATTAGGATAGGAATATCCAAGAGGAAGTGTAGGCCTCTCCACCCCCACGCGTCCCGCGCCTTCTTTGTCTTTGTACGCCAAGTAAGGTAGGTGGTCTGTGAGTGATACTGGAGGGGTGTAAGGGTACGGAGATATGGAGCATATGGATAGTGGGTACCAGGGAGAGTTACCCGCGGAAGGGTTGGAGGAGACGTCCCTGGAGCATCGGTGCTGTTGTACGCGTTGATGTGCTGTGAGGAGTGTAGGGAGTGTAAAGAGGGTTGGGAATGTACGGGTTGTACGAAGGATTGTACGATGCAACTAAATGTATCAGAGGCAGAGTTGAAGATGGGTGGGAGAGATGGTATTTGGACGGCATGGGGCTGTTCGGCGGGTAGAGGTGTCGTAGAATGGAAGAGGGGGCATCGAGGGCGTTGTGGTGGTTACAAGAGGCAGATAATAGGTTTAAAAATTAGTCGGGGCGACGGGAGTCATCCCAGGAATAGGCAGCAAAGGCATCAAAGATAATGGTAATCTTGCGACTGTGCTTGCGATCTCCGTCGCAGTAGACGCATCAGCAGTGTAGACGTCGTCCACGCACAAGCCTACTTGACGTTGACTCGTTAGCTTTTCAGCCTTTCACCTTCATATGCGCAGCTACCCCGTAACCATACCCACGCCCGTGCATTTCGCTATCGAAAATGTTCCCGCTACCTCTCTTCTTCAAGCCAGTCGTATCAGGTCGACGTGGACGTTGAACGTTGAACGCTGAGGCGAAAGGGTTGGCGACGTCAAATCCAATGACGAAGGAGCACAGGTTTGAAGACGGCGGTGGCGGTGGCGAGTGTAGTTAATAAGGTGAAAGCATGCCAGGGACCAAGTCAAGCAGACAAAGGAGAAGCGAGGTTCGCGCCCATTCAAGAGGTTTCCCCTCCCTTGTTCTCATTCTCGTCGTCTCGACTAATACCGTCACCTTGTCCAGATCTAGACGGTACGTCTGCGCTGTAGATGTCTCCCATCATCGACCCCGTACATAAAACTTAGGCTGGAATATACCAAGTTATAATTTGAGTTTTGTACCGGAATAGCCTCAGCTGCGGCAACCGAATTTTGCAAACCCCATCCGAATGCCGCCATCGAGTTTGTGTATGTCAGCGGCTGGCAAGGAAGGTCAAATCAACTGAGTCTGGGTTTTGATTTGGATATGCGGCTTCAGCCAGAAAAGGAGGTGTTTGGACAGTTGTCAACAGTAAAAGATATGGGAGACGTGGCATGGGGATCCGAAAATGTGTTTACATTTAGGTTTGTTGTGGACGAGGATGGAGAGGATGAGGCTGAATGTGATCTCGGAAGCAGCGAGATTTGAGAAGGTCCTCCGAATGGGTTTATATACATAGGACAAAAGAAGCACTCGGCGAGACTCTGGAATGGGCAAAATTCAGCTCAAATCAAACAGAATAGCCAAGTGTGAGCGTACTTTTGTTGCCAGCGAGGCTTATTCGCTTAAGTCGTCCACACCGCCGTGCCTTCGACCGTGAACGAAGATAGCCATATCACGAGAATCTCTACAGATGCAGAGATCGTCTCAAGGTATGGGGCCAGCATTGGCCTATATCCCGCAACATCGAGTATTCCAGGCGGACAAGAATTACGCAGTTTCTGGAATGAGCGGGAGTTTGGAGCTTGGAGCTACTCTCCCGAGGAGTAAAAATGTAGCTGATGTGGAATCTGGAAAATTAAGTTAGAAGAAAGAAATATAAAGGCTGTACTGAGCTCGAGCAGATTGGACGTACGGGGTTTCCCAGCGTCTTTATTACTCCCGTCTAACTCACGTCAATCGCTTTCCGTATCGTTCCCACATCCTGCCTTGGTCTTCTTCCGAGGCTCAAAGCATTCCTCTTCCTTATCGTTTCCCTGGCTGGCATCCACCACCAACAAATCGTTGTCAAAAACGTATCATCTACCGCGCGTACACTCGAATCAAAGGCTTTGTTTTGTCGTGCAGGTACCGCCTGAAGGCCTGATATCTGATGCTAGCTGGTGGGAAACAACAAGTGGAGTCGATAATGTCGCCAAAGCATGACCATCCCTCAACGAACGTCGTAAAGAGAGGTAGTAGCGATTGCCGTGCGTAAAAGAACACGTAAGTACAAGCGTTAGGCATATTTATGTTTGAACGCTGCAAGACAAAGAGTGAGAAGACCGCTCAAGAGGAAGAAGGCAAGTGTGAAACTCACATTTCTCGAGTCTTTTAACGTTGCAACAATTCACCGAAACGGTGGAAACACTGTCTCTGTCTGCGTCCCTTGACGGAGTAAACGTAGGAGAATTGGCCTTTCTGGTTCCCGGTGTTCCTTTCCACGGAAACCTTCCAGCTCGATATCTGGGGCTGGTCCTAACATCGTCCTAAAAACAGCCGTAATCATTACTGCACAGAGAATTTGGCGGAAGTGAGCTCAATTCAATGTATGGAGATGTATTGCTGGATGAGGAAGGTGGAAGTGTAGCGCTGTAGCGTTGACTCGAAAAAGAGAAACAGAAAAATTGCAGTACAATTCATTGGTAGATCCTGAGCGGATTTTTGCGGTCTGTTTTTTCGTAGGACTTTTTCACAGGAGACAGGTGTACGGCAGAACCATTGTTAGGAAACCACGGAGAAATTCAAAATGTAACTGTAAAACAGAAGATACAGTTAACTCGATATTATTAGTTGCTGGCGTTTGAGTGACACGTACTTGGGAAGAAATAACCATTCTAGTGAGCCCCAGGTCTCAGAGAGCTCAGCGGCGCTAAATCAATACCAGCCAGCCTAGAAGGGTCCTGTTTCTTTTTCCTCCAGCTCTAGTAAAATCCAGAGGTGGCGAATGCATGCCCGCCAATTCCGTGTATGACTGGTTCAGTCATTGTAACGATATCCATAAGTTAAAGTTATGATATTAATAAGTACTTAGGCTCGTGAAATGTCGGGCCGGTCAACTGCCACTTTCTGTTCTTCAACCACCACCATCGCGAGTCGACTCGAGAGCTGTCGACACTCTAGTTCTCAAGGCTAGGTGTAGGGTCATATCAGGCTTTCATGACCCGGATGATGTTGCTAAGACTCGTTCTGGATCAACAAAGTCTGACAACAATCTTGCTTTCTCACTTTTTCATCTCGTCTATATCTAAGATCGCACGTTCTACTACCACCAATCAGGATAGAAGAACATCGTATGAAGTTTTTTTTTCCTGTGTATTTTTGTTTTTCACTACAGCTACAGATGATCGATGTCGATGAACGTGTTCACTTGGCGCTGGTTACCTCTGGATTTGGAGTCGTTTGGTGTGGGTATAGCACAGGATTTGAAAAAGGCCTCTCCTCATCCTTCTCTGCAACAACAACTCTCTCCGCGGCATTTTACCGTCTTCCCGCTTTCTTTTTGTCATCTCGGCTGCCAGCCTTCCAGGTCTGGATGAGTCTCCGCATTCGGAGTATAGCCATCTCTCTTTACTCGCTCAGTATACCTCTCTACATCCACCTCCCAGTCCTTCCGGCACTTCCTCCAGTAGACTACCTATACCAGGCCCGGATGAACCTCCAGAGCACCATACCGAGATGTGTTACAGCCACAGTATCGGTATGACCAATTTCCCTGAATCCTTTTCTTGTCGAATCCCAATCTCAATGACAGTCCAAGAGATGTCATTGAAAATCCTACAGAAGAAGACGCGACGGAATCCCCCTGGTATTCCCTTTCTTTCATCCAACATCATCGCGGCCACCCTGTCCCTCGTTTTTCGCCATGGTCTCCGTTGCTGTTATCCACAACCTTACCATCGCCGTTGTCCTTTATTATCGCGTACGCCGTTCTCAAAGGCTTCTACAATATCTTGCTCAGCACTATCCCTGGCCGCAGCTTCCAACTTTTGACTTACGATGCACGTCGTTTCTCTCAAACAATGCAAGAATGTTCATCAATTTTCAAAAAAATACGGCCCAGTCGTTCAGGTTGGTCCCACTTGACTTCAAGAGGCATTTATTCTGTTCATAAATCTGACAAGAGCGAACTGTAAAAGCCTTCTTATGTGCGTGTACCGTGTTTTAAGAATCGCGAGCATCCATCTAACCGATTTCTCGCTTTTCAGGAACAACACTGACCATGCGTATGTCGACGCAGTCAAGAAAAGGGTTTCCGACAATGAGGACCCTCTCTCGACCGCCATCAGCGACTTTCCCAAACGCGGTATCATTGTATGTCCTGTACCTTCTCTGCTCGCCATCTTCTGATCCCACTGTGTAGTGGAGTGTCGTTCCTACCTGGGCATGGAACTTGGTTTGTCGGATTGATGGCGCCAACTCTGCGATTCTGATAGAATCATGGCTGAGGTATGTTCTAGTCTGCTCGAGATTGCATGTTGCTCATATAAACGCGTCTACCAGGTTTGCACCGAGATGAACACCGGTGCAATTGACACAACTGCGGAGACTATACCTCTACTCCATTGTCTTCTCAAATACCGCTACTTTTCTACTGGATAGACAATGCCTGAAAACGACATAATTTCCGAGGCCATGGGTCACATGTGAGTCACTCAAACTCCCGTCTATGTGCGTTACTGACTCTTTTCTACCTCAGGATTGCCGGCTCTGACACCACGTCCATTTCCGTCTCTTATTCCCTTTGGGAAATGTCTCGCCGACCCGATATCACTGCTAAACTTCAAGCAGAGCTTGACGAAGCTATGCCAAACGCCCATATCATTCCCAACATATCTGTCCTTCAAAGTCTTGTCAAGGAAGGTTTGTGTTGCCCTCTCCTATGTCGATGGGTCATCTCTAACTTCTCCTGCTCCCAGTCCGCTCAAGCATGTCGCTCCTCAAACTCCGTCCAAAATGGGCCCTGTCAAACTGGGTTTCGATCTTATGGGCTTCGAGCTTCCTCCGGGTACTGTCGGCGTTACTCAGGCCTGGCCGATGCACCGTAATCCAGACATCTTTCTACTTTCTCTCCTGAAGGTTGGCTTGAGACCAACCAACCTGGTTCTGCGGAACGCTTGGCCCGAATGCAAGAGAATATGATGCCTTTCGGTGCCGGATTGGCCATGCTGAGGAAATTTGATGTCTTCGCGCCTTCCGAGACTAACGAGAAGAGTATGGAAATAAAAGTCAGCTTCGTAAGCCTCTCCCTTGAGTGATAGTCTTCTGTCACTCATGCATGTCAGGTAATATTTCTCTCCGCAATGGAGTGCAAACTCATCTTTAAACCTCGTTCTTCGTGAACGGGATACCTTTCTCCCTATTCCTGTTGCTCTTTTGCTTTTTACCTTGCTTTTAGTTTTCTTTTGCTATCTGTGTTTTCTTTTGTCTTTGCTATCCGTCCAATGTCAATCACAATTCCTTTGTCCGCCTGATACCTTCCTAGACAATATCCTCCAGATGTCGGAAAGAGAGGCGATAGCGGCAGAGTGACGGAAACCGAGGGTATTCGGGAACGATGCGGAAAATTGCCATACGGGACGTTACGGAGACAGTTTGGGGAGCGATCAACGTGAAGTAGCGGATGGGAGGAACGAAGACGCTGGGAGTCCCGTACGTCTGAGGTGCAATGTTAACTTTTTTTCCTGATTTAATCACCCAGATCCCCCATTCAGCTACACCATGACCCTCTTGAAGCTTGAACACTCGAGAGAGTCGCCAGCTTGTTCCAAAAAATACGTGATCCCTGCCAAGGACATACTCGATTCTATGGCTGGGTAGAAACCAAAGCGGACCTGTCTTCCTTAGGCCTTCAAGCTAGAAGACGATTTCGCCGTGCGCGGACCATCTGGTCATACTCTTGTCTGCGTTCATGGGCGAAGGCATGACAGCAAAAACGACGGAGTTTTGTCGGGAATGAAAGTACGCCAAATTTGTCTACATATTCTGTTTAATTGAACTGATTTTTGCTCGTTTTAGAGTCCTGCCAGAGGAGAGAGTCTGAGCCGTTGACAGCAATGGCTTATTAGGTAGCTCTTCTCAGTGCACGTCATGCACATTTCTGTGGGTACACCCAGGCGTAGCCAAACTCTCTGAAGCGGTGCTGGGCTGCCCCGCCAAACCGAGACTAAATTGGTCAGACCAATTTGACCGATCAAAACCGAAAGGACCGATTTGACCGATTAAGACCGATTCTGGCTCAGGCCACCCCGTGACAGGAAATCCCGACGTGTAAAAGCTTGTTGCGCATCCAACTCACACGGGAGCCATCTTTTTGACTGCTGCAAGGCATTATCATAGAGAAGTATTCATATACGGTGGACCTTACTATGCTTCCCAGGCCTTTGTACGACTTAAAAACTTCATTTATTATTGTACTCATCATTTCAGTCCATGCCGGCGTAGCCGGCCGCCAAAAATGTAGCATAAGCGCCCAACTTGCCGAATTTACGCCTTCACCAATTCTTTAGTCAATAAAATATTATACAGCTCGAAATAAGCCTATTAGTGTAAGCGGGCATGTAATAGCCAAAAGATATCAGAGATTCAGAAACAGGGAAGTGATATTAGGATGGACCAGAAGAAATACAGTTACAGTATTTGACGGCATGGGCCAAAAAAGCAAGGAAACTTAATATACAATGTCACAAATGTGAGCAACAATATCAAGTCATTCAAATATGTAAACACAGGATGGTTTAGCTCTACTTATTAGCATAGGTACTAAGTTATTGGCCCAGCCTGAAGCCCGAGGCCTCGGCGGGTTTGCTTCCGTCTTGAGTCATAGGCCTCGGGCCTTTCGCGTGCACCTGCGGTGCACGCGAGGCCTCGGTATGACCAATTTGCCCGGTGCTGCGATTTGATTGTTTGGCGCATTTACATACTTCACATGTGGTAGAATAATCTAATTCTATCCTTTAACTGCCATCGTCGCGTCCCCGGTATGGTTCTTCGTCCTCTCGCATACCTGTGTTGCAACAAGCAGTGACAGCTTTTCCACCTCCGCTCAAGTTCAATCCTAGATGGTATAGACAATTCCATTCTTCAGGCTAATTCCTCTGGCCCTCCCGACTTTTCAAGCTTGCTCGCCTTTGCAAATTCATCTGAATTGGGTTAAATATCAATCTTCCATATAGTAAGATCAGCTTTATGATTGAGCTGAGGAGAACGACGGTCTGTCAACGCAAAATTTCCAGTAAAATGGGCTGTAGACAATCCTTGAGATCAGAGGCGCAGTAATATGGGAATGCTCTTTGAAATCTTAATTTGGTATCTACATATATCTATAATTTTTGTCGTCCTGCTCGCTAAACACCAATTTTTGTCACCATCTCCAAATCATGTTTCGTCTTGATCTCAGCACCAGCAACTACTCCTTCTGGCCATCGGATCTCCCTACTATTGATGCCACTAGGATAGGCCATTTTCCCAATTGCTCCCCCCCAGTCAAAGTCCACAAGCTTGACTGAAGGGAGGTGGGAGTCAGCAGATGCTCTCCTTATCAGAACGTTAACATCCCGCACGTCTCCGTGGACAAACCCTCTTTCGTGTAAACGTTTCACGGCATCCGTAATGTCCCCCCGCATGCTCCTCTGAGTTTGAATGTCCAGTTGGTCTGCGGAAACATATGTTTCAGATATATCGTCCATAACTGCCATATACCAGTCGTAAACCTCGTTGCCTGCAATAAGTTCTGGAGCAATGTTGGCATCCGAAGCGGACCTGTGTGCATCCACCGAATAGCGACGTGTGAACTTGACAAGAACGCACTGCGAGTGGCCGTCCTTCATATGAGCGCGGTAGATGCGCTTTTTATTCATGAATTTACGCCGTTCCTGCTCCCAGCGCTCATAAGCAAAATAATACTTCTTCTCGTCAATTGTGTAGAAGTTGCAAAAGGGAAAGTCGATGTTAGAGCGAACTGGTTCCGTCTTGAATAACTGAGTGGAATAGTAGTCAGATAGCTTCTTGAATGCGACGCGTAGTGAGTAAACTAATCGCTCTCCGGCAGCAATGGTTTTTATATTGGTGGAATGTACATTCAAGGGGATTGACGTCAGAGTTTCAATGGTAGGTCTATCGGTAAAGACTGCTGCTGAAACGTTTATATCGGGGTAGTCGCTTACAGTGTAACTTACAGTCCTAAATAACGTCAAGTAGCATCTTTTCGTTGTTTCACCGTGGTCTTCCAAGTCTAATCAGCTTGAAGTTAACATTACGCAGTGCACGAATAAGCGTAGATACATACTTGCCAATAAGATTCCCCCAACGTTCATCGAGCTGTCCTTTTCTCAGGTCCGGGATCATTGTAGGAAGATATTCGCTGTAAAGAGACCTGACATCGCGTTATGAACAAGGATAGATGAAATATACAGTCATCTTGTCTTTGGCGGCCGTTTTTGCAGTCGTTGTGGCGTTTTTCTTCAATCCCTTCTCCTTCAATATGCACATACCCAAACATCACAAACTAGCCCAATACCACGTTTCTGGTTGAGCATACCAAAACTATACGCTTAGCACTGGCATATCCATTCCCTTTATTGCCCAAATTCTTTGGTACGTGCTGGATCTTTTCAAGGCTACGAAGGTGGTGAAATTTCTGGACATCAAACCTGTAGTAGATAGCCCTATCGTTCAGGATGACAAACTCAACGATGTCGCCCCAGATACTCGAGGGGCTCCCAATGCGGTACACAGTACTGGTCCAGTTTGGTGTCCCAGGTGAGCTGAACAAGCGTCTGAAAAGTAGTGACAATAACTTGTCGCGGCTTGCTGGAGCTCGTTGAGATACTTAAAACCCAGTAGTTAGCCACAGTTGATTTGTACATACATTATACCCATGTATCATCACATGTATTCAAGAGCGACATGAAGTTTCACTTTCATTTTGAAAACCATAACGAAAGCAGAGTGATAAGTCAGATCAAGTAAGATGATACAAAATGTGGATCAGGAATGAAAGAGTGCACAGAATTTACAACAAGACGTGCAGTGTGTCATAAGCAAAGCAGACCAAGACAGTAAAGCAAGTTATCACAAGGCGCGAGTGGTAGGTAACAAAGTGGTAGGTAACAAACAAGATGGATATATGTAGATTATTAGAACCAGATTTAGCATTCAAGCAAAGGGGGTAGGGCCTTGTTTGTTAGTTTGTTGGTAAGAGCGAAAACAGCCAACAGGTTGTAAGATACTTTCTTACAACAGATCCTGTTTCGCTTTTATAGCTCATCAGGGCTGTTTCACATCATCACAGACTTACACTGTTTGTCGATAGTACTTCTGGTACTTGACGAACTTTGCCTGTATCTTGGAACACATGTTTGAGCGTCGTTAGTGCCATTGGACAGTCCCACACTGCCAAGGGATAACAATACTCCTTATACATTAGATGCTTAGTGAGCGTCGTCCGATGTACGGTTGCATCGGCTAACTCGTAATCCTAATTAGTAAGACCGAAGCCCGAGAAGACGGACTTAGCATCAAAACCACTTGACATCTTGTGGGATTAGCACAAAACGCCGAGATCCGCCGGGGACAGCTATCGATCGAAAATCTTACGTCACCTTAAGCGCGCTACCTGTTTTAGCGCCCCAGGCGTCTACGGATCACTCAGCCAACAGGCCGAGAAAAGAGACGCCCAAATTACGGGCCTAGCTTACTGGTTAGGGTTCGGCACGTAGTGCCGGTTAGGGTTAGGGTTGGGTTATTAGAGGCATGTAGGGTCCATGTAGGGTTTTCTCAACCCTAGGGGAGGGGGGGAGGGCCTAGGGGTGGCTTAGGAGTGGCCTAGGGTCTGCATGGCCCCTGGACATTCTGGCTTTGGAGGAGCGTAGGGTTTGGACTTGGTGGGCTAGGGGAGGGACTGTAGGGTGGGCAGGGTGCTGATATTAACATCAAGGTAAGGTGGTACACCGTGCACGTCATGGACGTGTCTGGAGGTGTATACACTGTGTACTCTATGATTTGCACAGATTCATGGATTACATGAATTTGTGCAAGTCATACAGTACACAAAAGCGATAAAGTACACAGTGCACATCAAGGTAAGTTCGTACACTGGCATTGATAGGGTACACCGCACACGTCGTGGACGTGCACGAATGTGTAAAACACAATGAAGAACCAAAAAATCATTGGCCAGAGAGGGAATTGAACCCCCGCCTACTTGATATGCGTTTTAGAACTAGCTGGATATTTTACCAAGTTGTCATTTACCACTAGACTATCTGGCCATAACTACTTCCCATGTAAAGCTGGAACTTATTAGCATACACAAGCCATACTCTATGACTTGCACAAATCATAGAGTACACAGTGCATACACCTCCAGGCACGTCCACGACGTGCGTGGTGTACCCTATCAATGCTAGTATACCACCTTACCTTGATGTGCACTGTGTACTCTATGACTTTCACATATCCAGGCATGTCTATGACGTGCACTGTGTACTTTATCAATACACAGTGCATACACCTCCAGGCACGTCTATGACGTGTGCGGTGTACCACCTTACCTTGATGTGCACTCTGTACTTGATCACTTTTGTATACTCTATGACTTCCACACATCCAGGCATGTCCATGATGTGCATGGTGTACACTAGGACCCCTGATACATCCACATCCATGAATTTGTCCAAGTGGTAAAGTACACAGTGCATGTCATAGACGTGCTTGGATGTGTGGAAGTCATAGAGTACACAAAAGTTATCAAGTATACAGTGCACATCAAGGTAAGG
>JADNRY010000271.1:0-83484 GCA_015501585.1 Rhodocollybia butyracea
GCTAGTTTGCCAGGTTTGCCTAGGGAATCCTCAAGAGCCTTGACTGGCAAGGGACGAGCCTAAATTCCTAGGATGCCATAAGATTCATAGGTCACCTAGTTTGCTTTAGGCCACTCTGGGTCACCTAGGCAAAAACGGCTTTTCCTGATGAATACTTTAGCGGTGTAAGGATCTAGGCGGAATCCTTCGAGCGCGGGTTATGAACCTGGAAACCAAGGTGCGGATACGCTCCGTACTGCCATTGTTCAGCCGAACTGGGAAAGTTGGTTTGAGATGTGAAAGGATGTGAGTGTAGAACAGTTCCAAAGTGCCTATGGGATGTAAGACTCGTGTCGGGATCGTCCAAGGGACTAATGTAAGGATGGCAAGTCCATACAGGCGATAGAATGAACTCGGCGAGTAAGCCTAAGAGTAGATGAGTTTCCGACTCGAAGGGTAGGACCCACAAAGTGCAAGCGGCTTTGATAGCGATATGAGCGGAAGCGGAAGGTCAAGCGGTAGCTGACCTGATGCAACGCAACAGAGCGGAACCAAATAGATGATAGTAAACTGCAGAGGTTGTGAAAACAATGGAGTGAAGAAACAGAGTTGAAGAAACAGATAAAGCGAGAAACCGGAACACACAAGAGCACACAAGTCAAGGGGTTAAGCAATATTTCCAATCTACTGTACTTGACATGGTACAGAACTATATAAAGGGTACTCAAGGACCGGAGTAGCGATAGGTAATAATCTGAGAGTAGAAAAGACAAGAATAGCCAAAAGAAGTACAAGGGATGAAAGACAACAATGAACATAAGCGGAAGCGGCGGGATGAGCATAAAGCATATGTATGATTGTAAGAATGGTGGAGAATGGATCGACGGGATCATAGAAAGTGTACAGTGAAGGAACAAGTAAAATGGAAGCAAAGTGGGAGTGTATTGGAACCGGAAATGCGGCGGAAGCAGGTTATGTAATGGTAAGCGGGAAATGTTGGCAGTCTGTATATGCCTAGGGCATGACAAGCGGGTTCAACAAAGAAAATGGGCCCAGGATCAAGAAGAGATACATTGGATGATCATTGGGGAGACTGGAACTGGAGGAAATGTATCACTCTGGGTACAAATTTCCATTTTCAGTCTTGAAAGTATATTGATATATCTTCCTGTTACTTCTTAGGGGATACAATGCTCAAGCATGCCAACAGAGCTATAGAAATGAGAGAAAAACATGTTCTTGCATACCATGGTTTGTGTCAAGGCCTGTCTCAAAATAATCAGGATTTGTGGCGGGGAATGGTGGCGCAATGGGAACAGGATCCGGACCGTGCAATTAATCCTTACGAGTCAAGTGTGCGGCGTAAGTGTAGATTTTTGTGTCTGAACAAGCAGCTAACCACTTCTTTAGCAATGACATTAGCGAGTATCAAATTACAGCTATTACAGGAAGATGCACAAATGGCCGTTAAGGGTAACCAACCAGCTACTATGATAAAATGTATATCACCAACATCTATGATTGCGCAAGGATTAGATCTTGAGGAGCTGCAGTAAGAGTGTTCTGCACTGTATATTTGGGGTGAAAAGCTGACTGACTCATTTCATGAAGGCATAGACTTGCATATGACTTGAATGCCTTGGGTTCACATTGAACTCCCTCCCAGCTCGCAAAAATTGTTGAGCGCGCAACAGCCCTGTGTAAACGCATTGACGGCTGGACCTCTCTTCAGGTTGGATATATGCCCATTACAGCTCTTCTTCATTCAGAAAGCAATGTGCAGAAAGGTTGTGGTACTTGCACATCTGCATTGCCAGGATATCCACTGACTATCTCTCATAGGCTCAAATGCATCAAATAAGACTACCAAAATTCCACTATCCTTACCCACTGCTGTATGGGAAGCTGGCGAAGAGTGTGATGCTCGTCTAGTTGATATTGAGTGGAGGCTTAGGCATGCAGCATGCTCTGACGAGCTCGAAAAAATGCGGAAGCATCTGCTCAGTAGAAATTGGGTGAGAAACTTCAAGACATCATATGGCCATGGCCAACGTCAAGGTGGTCGATCAGCAACGACCCTGGAATCTCTGAATAACAAGGTGGATGCCTGTACTGCAAGGTACAGAAAACACCGTGACATTCTCAAAGCATGGGGTAGTGCACTGAAAAAAAATGATGCATGGATGAAGGACTTGCGGTCGTTGAAAGAAGAGGATATTAGAGAGCTGCATACAGCCGGGTTAGAGGCTCTTGGGGAAGGTGAAAGACAGCTATCATGGATTTGGCATGTTCAGCGGGCAGATATATCTGATAACAAACATCTGGTTGATAGTAAGTATTAAAGTATCCTATGTTCAACTACCATCATTTATATTCAACAGGTTTGCGGATTCAATGGTGCAAGTCTCGGGCCCGAGCTTTGCGATGGCAAGAGGAATGTCTTTTAATTCAAGAGGAGCTATGCCGGAGCTATTAGTGTTGTGCCGGCTGGGGCCCGGCTCAGAAGCCCCGGCCAAGGCTCGTCAAAAATCTGAGCCGGGCCCTAGCCCCCATGAAGGGCCGGCTCAAAGCCGGCTCAGGCTCAGGCCGGGGCCCAAGCGCTAAAGAGACATATCTTGAGGCGCTAAGCTCCCTGTCCTCGGTGGACTCTACACCATGATACTTTTGGCTTTCTGGTTGCTTTCTGAGTGTGTGCAGGTTATACACCTGCTTTTTGAGATGATTTGGATCTGTACGGCCAATGCAATACATTCATCAGATAGGTGGAACAAATTGTTTGACACTAATGGAGCCTTTTTTCAGCCTTGTTCATATCTCTGGAAACCATGAGTGTAAAATTGGGCATAAGTGATGATACATGTAGTGTAATTTTTGGCGTGCTGCTCTATGCTTCATTAAGCGCTGAGCTCCGGCTCAGGCCCCGGCCCAGGGGTTTGAGAATTCTGAGCCGGGCCTTGAGCCCTTCTGAGCCCTATGACGGCTGGGGCCAGGCTAGGCTCAAAGACGGCCGGCTTTGGGGGCTCAACGGCCCTGAGCCGTAGCCGGCACATCACTAGGAGCTATTTAACACTACAGTGGGAGGCGAACCAGTGGCTAGAATGAGGGAAAATAGTGTCCCCGAATGAAACCACAGGTGACCATGCATTTCAAGCACGTCAGGCTTATGCCCTACAGCAACAAAGTATTTGTGTACAGCATGCAAATACACTCTACGAGAAATAGAGTGGGTTGCCGAGCAAGTTGGGAGATGGTGTAGGAGGTATAAAGCTTGACAGCCCTAGCTATTTCTTTGTGTCTTAGGTTTCGCTCGACAGCCCTATGTATTTGTGTCCCAGTGTTTCATTACAACTTGTGATTGTACAGTACCTGTTTATTGGCTTTACCAGTCATTATAGCTTTGGTCAGTGATTATAATTTAACTGAAATTAGTGCTCCAAAGGCTCGGCTTCAACTGGCGGCGCGCCGGCCATAAGCCAAAACTAAGCTAAGCCAAGCTGAGCCAATATAAACTTGGCTGATAGCCGCTTTGAGCGGCTTAGCCATGGCTTCTATAAGTCGGTACGGGCCGTAGCTAACACCGCCTAACATTTGTTTATACCACCACAAAAACAGGATTGCGGTGGCATAAACAACTTTGCACAGCCATTAATATATCTACAACGGCTGAAGCCGTAGCGCGCCAAGCCGGTCGCTATAGTGAGTAAGCCGAGCCATTTAAAGCCAAAGCCGATCAAAGCGGAGCTAAGCCAAGCCTTCGGAGCACTAACTGAAATAATTTTCAATCCAAAACGGCACGAATTCAACTTCAGTCAGTGATAATTATTTTAACTGATCAAATTTTCATACCAAACTGGCGCGAAAGCGACTTCGGTCAGATATAATAATTCTCACTGATAGGTTTTCGAAAAAAATGGCTCGGATTCAGTTTACGCCGGCCTTAGAAGTATACTCAACCGGTTTGGGCAATTTGCCGCGGCGTGGATGCATCACTCATAATTTATTTTATAATCACTGGGCATAGCCAGCCCTGGGGCATAATTGATCGCACTGATACTATCAGTGGATTATCAATTTTACTAGTGTTATAGGTTGCCTTACCATCACCTTTTGATCACCTTACTCTCTCCTTCCCATTGCCTTGAGATATGTCTACCGCCAAACACGCTGATGGACTTTTTGTCAAAGAGAAGGACTACAGAGAGAATGACCTCGCAGCTTATTGCACAAAGCTGGGAATTAAGCATATCTTGCTTAGCAATTTTTCGAAGGCGCTTCCTGTGGTGCAGGATGTTGTAAGGGGTGAAAAGAGTGTAAATGAGGTTTGAGCATTGGACATGCTTGATTGCGATTGGATTGCTAGATCTATCTACTGTTACTAGAGCTGTTACTATAGATTTCTTACTTGTTTCTTACAGTCTTATGAGATTGCAGTATTGTGGGAAACATAAAGCTGTAGATACTTCTGGGAAGCGCGATGTAAGTATGGCGTATACTCACATGTGCTCCGCACTGCCACCATCCGTTTATACTTTGTTTCATCCCAGATAACCTTACCATACCGACAACCACCACCGTTAGTTCTTATCGTTGCTAGTAGGCCTTGCGTCTCGCCGTTTGGAATATAACGTGGTCCTGTCAATATGTGTGATTGTCAGTGTTTCTGTCGAGACTAAACGACAGCCTTTCACGCGACACAGCGGAAGGTGCTCAGACTGCCAAACTAAATGCAGAGTACTTACAATGTGTGCACCTAGACCGTTACCAATAAATATTGGTAAACACCAAGTTCACATTTATCTCTCCTTCTTCCACCCAGAGTCCACCATAAGTATGTGAACATTGTATTTCAACATTGTATTTGAGAAATAACACAGATGTGATACAGGAACAGGAGGTCAAACTCAGGCTACATCTGCTCACCTACATCTTAACTTGGGTTGCCCACAGAAGTCCAGCATTTATGCCAATGCCCACCATAGTTGCATTTTCTGAATGAAACCTTGGTGTATCCCTCACGAGAAATTACTAGCAAGGTTTCATCAGCAAGTAAATTTTGTCGGTACTGTATTGGAACCCAGACAATGCCATGTTGGGAATCTGAACCCTGAAAATAAATCCAGCCATCATCAGCCAGTTTCCAACCTAAGGTTGTTTAGAAAAATGTGACAAATGTGTGACAAGGGTAAACTCACAATGGAAGATGGGCCCCCCGTGAGTGGATATAGTGGCTGTACTACCTAGATCCTGGAGATAAATGATAAGTAACAAGTACATAGGTTAAGAGTGGTGGTAACATACTTTTGCAGGTGCATTTGAGCTAGTTTGAAGAGGTGAAAAAACAAGTGTCTGATCATAGGGGGGGATTGCGTCAGAGTCCAAGACACCAGGTTGTGAGTGAAGAGGTTTGATACTGACATTTGAAGGCATGATGGTTTCATTATGAAGGTGGGGAGCAATCCTGTCACCATCTGGGGAAAATGTAACAGAGTTCGCGGAATCAGTGTGGCCCTCAAGAGGTTTGCCAACGGCATCCCCTGTTTTTGCATCCCAGATCCTGATGGTTTTATTATCAGAGCCAGAAACAATCCTGTCACCACCTGGGGAAAATGTAACAGAGTTCACCCAATCAATGTGGCCTTCAAGAGGTTTGCCAATGGCATCCCCTGTTTTTGCATCCCAGATCCTGATGGTTTTATCATCAGAGCCAGAAACAATCCTGTCACCACCTGGGGAAAATGCAACAGAGTTCACGTAATGAGTGTGGCCTTCAAGAGGTTTGCCAATGGCATCCCCTGTTTTTGCATCCCAGATCCTGATGGTTTTATCATCAGAGCCAGAAACAATCCTGTCACCACCTGGGGAAAATGCAACAGATTTCACCCAAGAAGTGTGGCCTTCAAGAGGTTTGCCAATGGCATCCCCTGTTTTTGCATCCCAGATCCTGATGGTTTTATCATCAGAGCCAGAAACAATCCTGTCACCACCTGGGGAAAATGCAACAGAGTTCACGTAATGAGTGTGGCCTTCAAGAGGTTTGCCAATGGCATCCCCTGTTTTTGCATCCCAGATCCTGATGGTAGTATCATCAGAGCCAGAAACAATCCTGTCACCACCTGGGGAAAATGCAACAGATTTCACGCAATCAGTGTGGCCTTCAAGAGGTTTGCCAATGGCATCCCCTGTTTTTGCATCCCAGATCCTGATGGTAGTATCATGAGAGCCAGAAACAATCCTGTCACCACCTGGGGAAAATGCAACAGAGTTCACGTAATGAGTGTGGCCTTCAAGAGGTTTGCCAATGGCATCCCCTGTTTTTGCATCCCAGATCCTGATGGTTTCATCACAAGAGCCAGAAACAATCCTGTCACCCCCTGGGGAAAATGCAACAGAGTTCACGCAATCAGTGTGGCCTTCAAGAGGTTTGCCAATGGCATCCCCTGTTTTTGCATCCCAGATCCTGATGGTAGTATCATGAGAGCCAGAAACAATCCTGTCACCACCTGGGGAAAATGCAACAGAGTTCACGTAATCAGTGTGGCCTTCAAGTGGTTTGCCAATGGCATCCCCTGTTTTTGCATCCCAGATTCTGATGGTTTTATCATGAGAGCCAGAAACAATCCTGTCACCACCTGGGGAAAATGCAACAGATCTCACCCACTCAGTGTGGCCTTCAAGAGGTTTGCCAATGGCATCCCCTGTTTTTGCATCCCAGATCCTGATGGTTTTATCATCAGAGCCAGAAACAATCCTGTCACCACCTGGGGAAAATTCAACAGAGTTCACGTAATGAGTGTGGCCTTCAAGAGGTTTGCCAATGGCATCCCCTGTTTTTGCATCCCAGATCCTGATGGTTTCATCACAAGAGCCAGAAACAATCCTGTCACCCCCTGGGGAAAATGCAACAGATTTCACGTAATGAGTGTGGCCTTCAAGAGGTTTGCCAATGGCATCCCCTGTTTTTGCATCCCAGAACCTGATGGTAGTATCATCAGAGCCAGAAACAATCCTGTCACCACCTGGGGAAAATGCAACAGAGTTCACGTAATCAGTGTGGCCTTCAAGTGGTTTGCCAATGGCATCCCCTGTTTTTTGCATCCCAGATTCTGATGGTTTTATCATGAGAGCCAGAAACAATCCTGTCACCACCTGGGGAAAATGCAACAGAGCTCACGTAATGAGTGTGGCCTTCAAGTGGTTTGCCAATGGCATCCCCTGTTTTTGCATCCCAGATCCTGATGGTTTTATCATCAGAGCCAGAAACAATCCTGTCACCACCTGGGGAAAATGCAACAGAGTTCACGTAATGAGTGTGGCCTTCAAGAGGTTTGCCAATGGCATCCCCTGTTTTTGCATCCCAGATCCTGATCATGTTATCACCAGTGCAACCAGCTATTCTATGTCCATCATGGGACAGACTCAGACATTGAATCATTTCTCCCACATTCCATGTCCCCACTGTTGTAGCCATCCCAGCCATTGTTTTCTTTTCCACCTGTATTCCCCCTGTAAGCCTCTTTGCTGCACTCAATTTGTCAGACCAAAATGGAAGAATGCTTAAGTACCAATGTGGTGTCATGGTATTTACTGTGCTGAAGAGAAATACATCTAGTGCTCCCAATACATTGCTTAATGTTTCACGCAATTCTGTCATCAGATTTGTTACCTATAATAATCAATGAGTCCTTCAACAGCCACCCTTGATTTCATGCTATCTTACTTACACTGAGCACCTCCTTGAGTATGTCCACACATAGACCCAGATAGTTTAGGGTTTTTTCTTTCCCCTTGGTTACTCTGAGCAAATTCATCACCTCGATCCAGTGTATGATATTTTCTTCTGTGAAATTTTCAAGTTCCTTGGAACTCTTTTCATCCACTGTTGTTCTGCTTAAATGAAATCCCCAATTTTTGCAGGCATAAACGAGACTGTCATCAAAAGCTTCTTTTACTCTTGTTTCAATATCTGGAACCTCACTATCCGCCAGAAATGATGAAGGAAGTTTGACCATATTGAACTTTAACTTGCTGTTCATAATGTGAAAGCATTCATGGCTCAAAAAGCTGTGCTGTTGTAGTGCATCCCATTGCAAACTGTTTCTGTTCTTATCTCTCCTCAAGAAATCCGAAAATGATGCATGGAAAGTATAGACAGCCTGATCTGATTCAGATACATATACAACTGCTTCCAAAGAAGAGATGAATGTCTTTACTTGTTCAATATCACACTGTGATAACTGGGCAATAACTTCACAAGTAACTGGGCTACTGACAGTAACCACAGTGTGTAAAACCTTCACAATCTGGGTTTTCTCCTCCTCCGAAACGTCCTCATCAGGTCCAATTGCTTTGTTGATGATAGTTGCATAGAACTCATCCAATGCATTAGTTTTGCTCCCCATATTATGTTTCACATTGAGTGCCTCATTTAACCTTGATTGCACAAAATTGGAATTGCCAGTGATCCATTTCACCAGGGTGGCTGCGAAAATAAAAAGCTTTCCTGATATATGTGCCAATTGTTGAATTTGGTCTCTTGTAATAAATTCCCTTCCCTGCAGCTCTTGGACTAAAAACTTAGCAATGTCCCCCTCTATCAAACTCCTTTCCACATTATGGAGAAAAACTTTGTAATGGGAAGGGGAGTTATTCAAGTGATGGTAAACAGACTGTTGTGGCCGGCTTGTGAATATGAATTTTAGACCAGATATATTACCATCTTGGATGGCTTTAATCAATGGATTCACCACTAATGCAACATCCTCACATTCATCCAATGCATCAATCACAACAACAGGAGCCACTGAGTGGAATGCTTTGGCTTTTACCGCTTCTTGCCAAGGACGTACAATCAAATCCAACTGCTTTTCAACCACCCTATCAGCAAGGTCAGGATCCTTTTGCAGCTCCCTCTCAAGAACCTCTGCAAAGGTTCGGGAATAGCGTGCAAGCTGATAGGCAATAGTTGGAATAATCTTTGTATGGTCTCGACAAGCAGGAAGCTGCCTGGAGCAGAAGAATGCACCTGCAAGTACTTCTTCTTTCTCAAATATCTCACATGCTGTTTTGGAAAGGGTACTTTTGCCTGTTCCGGCCATCCCACCCATCCAGTATACTTGATCTTGGGAATCAGATATACCTGCCCAGTCTTGGATTTCTTTAAGAATTTGGACCCTCGTTCCTGGAGTACATGACCTCCTCATGCTCTTAGCATGGTCATGAAAGGCCTCTTTAGAGGGAGCGAGTTTGCTCAGGAACATTTCCTGCCCATGTTATCTCAATTATTGAACCTTGAATATAATACTTCCACACACCTTACTGATTTGAGTTGTATTTCTTTCAATATGAAAGAGAATCTTCCTCTAGGTTTGGTATGAGATGAATCATTCTGACCAACTGTATTGATTTGTTGGACATACCTCACATTCCCTGAATGCATCACTTACATCCTGGAAGTATTGATTGATTTCTTGAGAAAGCCCGTCTGCTTGAGCTACTTGTTGTATGTTTCCAAGCATCTTGGAAGTCCATGTCTCATACTTCTGAGGTGCTGCCTTGATATTGATTTTCTCCAGTTCGCTAGAAGTGACATCATTTAATTAATCAATGATTAGTTCTTTTAGAATTGCCTCATACCTGGCCAGGTTTTCAAAAATTCCATCTGTCTCTGTGGAACCACTCTCACTCCTATATTTCTTCACATCTTTCACCTTGGATGCCAGATCTTTGGCCAATGCCTCTGTCCTTTCTTTGTTCTCGGATACTTGCTGTCAATTTAGAAGTGGATACATTGCAATGAGCAAGTATCAATGTTAAATATCAACCTGAAACTCCACTCACATGGTAAATCTGAATACATTTAGAAACTACGCCAAGTGCAGAACCCACACCCGCAGGTACAACTGGAACCAAGTCCGCAATTTCTTTCAATACTTCGAGTCCTTTTTCCACAACAGCTCCTGCAATGTGCAAAGCATTAGGGCTGTTCTGCACGCTCGGCGTAATACGATTTTCAACGTTCTGGGCCCCAGGGACACGCTGCGTCGCTTGAATAGGCTCTAAAGGTCCAGAATCTCTTGAGCTCCGAGTACTGCCCACATCAGAAGAGGAATTGGTCTTGCGGTTTTTTCGAGAAAATGGTTTGTACCATTTGCGCGTGGCTTTGGTCTGGTTCTTGGTCTGGTTTGACATTATCGTGCTTAAAGGAACGTGATAATCAGACGTTTGCAGAAGGAACAAAGCAATAAACACTTACAGATTGCTGTGAGGCAGGTAACAACGGGGTGTCGGCCTCAACTGCTTGAACTTTCGCTTCTTTATATCTTTCGAAGCATCAGATTCCCACCGAATTTTACATACCAATACCGATCACGCCGTGTCGTGGCAGGGGCAGAACTTCTGACCTTCCATGCTTCCTGTTGACCTGCGGTCGTTACACACCTATATCTGTTAAGTACTACCATGTTGGTTCTGTACGCGCGGACTTAAAGTTTGAGAACTGGTACTGAGTACTGACTTGAGCGTTGCGCAACGCAATGTCCGCGTCCTCTTTGCGCCTTCTGACTTTCAAGTCCGTTTTCAAACACATTGATCGCCTTGTGAAGCCTTGTGATCGCCATATCCAAGACCGATTCAAAAATTTGTATTGCCCATATATAGTTTGATGCACGCTGGACGCGCGGTTGGAGCGCTCATACTTGCGATTCTTTGAAGCTTAAAGTGTTCTATCGATCTCCCCAATTTTGGCCTACCTTTAACAGCTTGAAGTAACAAGTCTTCCAGGAAGTGCTCAAGGTCTAGGCAACATGAGGTGTACTTCGACGAATCTTGTATAGACGGTTCTTGAGAAATAGTACAAATCCGGGGAGATTGACAGGAGATTTCATTGACAGTCCTACCATGAGTCTCTAGCAACCTAAATTTGCAATGCAGCACGATGTAGCTACTATCGATAATCACCAGTCGGTCTTATCAATCGATCTGGTCGAGAGGCTGAAGATAGTGGTCCGAAGGATTTATTGACGGGGTTAACGTTGAGGCCGTCACTTGGAAACTCTATCCCGGTCCGGTCCGCGTTTCCAGTTTTATTTCTCTGCGTCGTCCGATGTCCAGACTCCAAATGCCTTTCCCTAGCACTTTTGGTTTGATGACAGGCAATTTTTGATGCAAAGTCTAGTACGTTCGGCTTGTCTTACACTTCCTAATCAAATTGTTACAGGTTACTTCAAGTTCTCCAGTGGATTCTAGGTTTTCCGTACCTGCAGCTCGAGATACATACAACACGCCGGAGCAAACACAATGACTCTGTCAACGCCGACAAATCCGTTCGTCTAGTTTGGTTCATGTGGAACCACAACTTGGTCCACGCGTGTGGTTTATATCTCTGTCCGCTGGAGAAAACCTCGAAAAGAGCGGGGAAGTTGCGCATTGGACGGAAGCAAGCCGTAGCATCGTTCGTGTTCTCTCTCCTCCACTTTGAGCCCTGTTTTAAACTCTCTCTCTCTCCAGCCCGGTGGCAGTGAATAGTGTTACTCATTCAGTCCGCTTGCGTTTGGCGTTCCACTACTTGAAACGACGAGCTACCGCCGCCGCTGTAGCTAGGAAATTGGCCATAGGAATTCTCCAGTCGTAGTCTGGGTTTTGATATTTGTGCTGCCACCTCTCATTCATGATTACGCTGAAAGAGAGTCATCGGATACGTCTCCAGAGCCGTCTCCTGCTTGTCCATCCCTCGACTTTATCCCTGTTGTTTCCAAGCAGCGATGTACCAAAAAACATTCGGTCCCAGCATCGGGCATTGATGATATTGATGGTCAAGGGAGGATCAATCCGTCTAGAGATGGGAGTGTGAGATTATAAGAGGAGCTTTGGATCTGGATGCTCGCTTCTGTGTTGGCGTGAGTTTTTTTTTTTTTTTTGGTGAACCATTCTTTGGCATCCATCCCAGCCCTCTTTCGGGTATTCGCCTTTCCTTTGACTTCATCCATGTCTTTTTGTGGATTTCACCTCATGTTTCAAACCGTTTCTGACCTTTAATTTTAGCGTTCCATGTACAATAGGACCAACGACTCTACCAAGCTCAACAAGGAGGCTCCCTATTTCGATACATGCGCGCTATAATCTTCCTTGTCTCCGCCATCTCAGCCGGAGCCACTGAGAGCGAGCCACCGCTCACTGCTTTGCCAACTCCATGCCAGATTCCTCTCATCCCACACCGTTTATCCTCTTCCCGTGGTGCCCACCTCTGTTCCACCGTTGTTCAAGCCGCACGCACCGGCCGAGCGGTGAGTACACAACGACCGAGGATCCATCATGGGTCATGGCTCTGATTTCCGAAAATGGTTTAAGCCCAGATAATGCGCGACATCTGAGGGGAAAGAATGTTCCTGCCGCTGCTTCTACGTCTGGCGCTAGTCTTATTTCTGGTGGTGCTGCGCGAAGAAACCCTTGAACGAGAAAGATTTCGAGCCCGTCGAGCGTTATGTTCAGAAGCATTGCCTGCGAATATGAGAGAAGAGACGTAGACGGGGTGAAGAGGGACGAGAGATAGCTAAATGGGAGAGGAGTTATCGGAACGGAACTGTACTTCCGCAGCTCGTTGTCCGTCATTGTACTGGAGGATAGGATAAAGGTGCTTGAAACGTAGCTACATTTGCTTAGCTCGCTGCTCGTCGGTTCATATCCCTCTTCTAATTGATCATCGTTTGCCCGCCCCCTTAGACACTTAATCTCTTCCCTTCTTCATTACGCATCCTGTCCGGCGCTTGTATCACCTCCTAGTCTTACCTCGCCTCTTCCTCCGTTAGCTCTAAAAAATTCTTTACTTCCCTATCTCTCCGTACAAGTAGAGATCTTTTTTCGTTGTCGCCTCCGTCTTGTCAGCGAAACTTACCATGAAAACTGATTCTTGAAGCTCGGTGGTTTGATTCACTTCGTACTTCACACCAAAATACTGACATTTGTTAGTGAAGGTGGAGTCAACATGCTATGCTTGTCGTCGTTTTCCGTTTTCCTTTTGTTGCTTGTCGTAAGATAGTCAAATATTTTTCCACCTTTCCAGACAACTTCCCAACCGAATTCACTCGTGATGGCCGAGACCTTACTGATCACCCCAAACGTCTTCAAAGTTCATAGAATCGTAAGTTACTTTGGTACTGGAAGACCACGCACCTTCATCCAAGAGCGCGAAGAGATCATAACTGTCGCTCCAGCTGACAGATTTCTACTGTCTATGCGTGAAATATATATACTGAGCTATGGAAATACTGGCACAAGCAAGCTAGGCATTATCTTTGACGCCTTGGGGAAGGTCAGGTAAATGATCAATATTCAACGACTGGAGGTGTTGCTGTGTTCGAATGATTTTTTCCCACTTAGGAACAACATGTATGATTATCCAGAGAGATAATCCGGCAGGCGGTGCCACTGTGTACGCCCAATTTCCCTGTATTCAGACTCTAGCCCCCATACTTACTACCAGCTTGCCGAAAGCTTCTAGTCAAGTTATGTTCAAGAACCGAGACTCCCCGAGGCGTTGTCCAGATCTAGATTTGTCGTGAACTCACATTCTTTGTAGCCCCGTACACAAGCAACCTAAGGCTCTGGCAGACTGAAAGGGCGCGGTGGGATAACACAAGTACTTAGTACACTGTGTGCACCTCGGGATGTACGAATAAACGAGAAACGGATACATAATTGATATAAGCGTCTTGTTGCTAGTCTCCTTTCATATGCCTCCTTCAAGTTGCTGGGCAAGCTGAATAGAAGCTGGGGGAACAACCAGAGCGGTGGACGATAGCCCTTCACTCCAAACTTGCAAGTCCAGATTTGAACGGTCGACAGGGCATATTATTACTTTTAGATAGTGGACCGACAAGTTCCTGCACTGTAAGACCTCGAGTAACACGATTTGTTTTTAAAGAATGATTCTCATTAGTCCCCTTTCATATCTCACCTTTCAAGTTCTGGGGCAAGCGGAGTAGAAGTAGGGGAGCAACCAGAACGGTGGGTGACAGTCCCTCATTCTAAACTTTCAAGCTCAGATCCAGACTCGAACGGTAGACTCAAACGCGTTATTATTATTAGTGGACCCACCACTACGAATACAACACGCTGTTTACATATTGTAGAACCGCTCATGTAGCACGATTCTGCTTAGAGAGAATGCACCCGATTGTGTTGGATAGGTGTGTAGAAGAACTGTGTAGAAGAGGTGTGTTGGATAGGCGTGTTAGATAGAATATCTGGCGTTCGAGTTCATGGAGGACTAGATCCGCAGTGTAAGCGCAATGTTAATGATGATCCTAGTAGTAGGATGTCATGGTCGCACCGTGTTTATACGCAGCATCTGAAAACTGAGGGCATACAGTACATCAGGCATACATACATACCATCTGGTCCAAGCGTCAATGCGCTTGCTACAAGTATAAAACAGTATGACGTACCCAAGTTGGGTCTACTTCGCTTCCAATCTACCCATTTTCACTCTACCAGTACAATATCTATCGCATGTACTGCTTCTGACCCACCGGGCTCTGGCGGTCTCGAGTCTTTGTCACTGCCAACGACGCCCACATATGACCTATCTGACTCTGTCACCTCCAACTACACACTTGCTTGTGTTGGCGTGAAAAAGAAGGCTGATTGGTATACCGACATGTTCGAGCGGAGATGTTCGCATGGCCAGATTCACCTAGGCGAGCCCACAGGAAGTAACAGTACAGTTGCCGGAGCAGAAATTGTATCTAGTAACACCCCGGTGACTGGCTGACGGTATCGCTGAGGGAGACCCGCTCCGCGGGCTCTATTTACAGTTAAAATCAGCAACGTGCATGTCCAAGAATGATTCGAGTTTGCTTTTGCCGCTGGAGTAAGATCTGCTAGCCTTGCCCCAAGTGCCGGATTCTCTGAGCTGGACATAGGAATTTACGACGCCTGTTTTGCGGGACACGAAGTTGATAGAAGTCTATGATGTTGTTCCTGTTCCAAAAGCTCCGGCCGCTTCACCTCTTTCGCTATTCCTAGAGTTTCCATTCACACCGTCAACGTCTCGACAACCGTAGCCTCTGTCCGAGTATCCAAGTCTGAAAACGCTCTCTGCAACGGAAATCTGTAGCCATTCTACACTGCAGCTGGTGATCGGATGCCAGTCGTCTCCAGAATCTTCGTCCGTCTTTGTCAGAGGTATGTCGTTACGTGCCTTTCATCTACAGCATCTAATATTCAAGGTTGTATTTTACAGGACAGAAAAAACAACGTTCGATATTACACGCAGCAGATGTGATTCACCAAACAGCAGTTCGACCTCCCATCGCTGTCGCTGCAACCCCAGTCTGGTCATTCCCAATCCGCATCCGAATTCGAGTCTGGTCAATAGAGCGTATTTGCACAGGGTATTTTTTTGTACATGATCGCCGAGATAGCGACGAGATGAAACGCGTGACTCCAGAGGACTAACATCCGACGGGGAGCTACAATTTTCCTTTTCTGGACATACCTGGCCATTTGCTTCACTGTCCGATGGAGCGTGGTGCGCTGGATTTTCCTTTTTTGGAAATATCTAGCTGTCTGAAAGAGTGCGGTGGTCCTGGACCTTCCTTTTTTGGAAATATCTGACAAACTCAGTTGTCTTCAGATCTTCCTTTTTTGGGAATACCTAGCCATCGTGATCATTTTCATTATTTGTGAGCTAGTCCTTCAAGCACATGATCAGCGAGATACTGACGAGATGAAACCCGCTGCGAATACGCTCTAATCCTTCTTCCGCCGTTCGAGACTGCTTCACAACCAAAGTCATGCGCAATGATTGATGACGGAGGACCTATTGTTCATCACAGTTGTCTTTGTAAGCTACCAAACACTGGAAGACCAATGTAACACGCACCGTCGTACCACAAGAGCATGAAGAGACCATCGGAGCCGCTTCTAAATGACTACTCTCCGATGAAGAGGATGTACTGTATATGCCGAGAGAAGTAAACAACACCACGTCTACATCTTCCCGCTTCCCTTTGCCTACTTTTCCTCCTTTCTGTACTCGTGTGCTACTTCTTTGTGTTTTCCAGGAGCTACCGGTGTTGCTTGCACCGAGTTGTTCCTACGCTCTTTCAATCATAATCCTGTGGACAGTATTGTTTGAGATTATTTATCGTTGAGACCCTGAAAATCTCTGGAGAATCACTGCAAAAGAGATGAGCACGAAAGCGTGAGGAAGAAGAGCGAAAAAAACGAGTGGATGAGATAGAAAGCCCGTGAGAACCGGCGCTAAATTCGAACTTCCCGATTTGGATAAGAACTGCATCTACGATCTCCAGTTACAAAAGATGCTGTCTTCAAGCTTCAAGCTTCATGCGGACGCGTCACGTCAAGTCAACGCATCTTAGTATGCACTTTATGCCCCCAGCTGGTTGTAGCCACCATCATTGACTGATGATCGCGTTGTCTAGGGATACCTTTGTTGTGGGGTGCAAATTTTTGAATCTACCCGCACACTTTCAAGGGGAACCCGGACTCCAAGGACACGTTGTACAGCACAGAACATGGGATCTATGAGCTGCACTGTGGGCTGTATAGTGTCATGCTGTCCTGGGGACATGATGAGGTGAGTTCAGAGGCTGCTAACGGGCCGTACACTTTGGATTGGGATCGCTCGGCATATTCTTTATCCTACTATAGTACTTGTACCACGCCCTCAAGGATCAAAGCTCCCTTCAGCAGTTTAAGCTCTACCTCTGGCACCGGGAGCGCATGTACACCCATTTGATGCCAAAGGAAAAAGATCACAAGCACCTTGAGTCTTGACGCCATTCGGGTGTTCAATCCCTACGACGGTTATAGCCAAAGTGATGGATCTTGTGATCCTGCCATCGGAGGCCGTACTACAAAGGCCTGATTGTGAAATTCTTCCCAGGTGTGCTAGATTGATAGGAAGATAATGCGCCCCTGACATTGCGCTCGCTGTGTGCCGCAAATGTAGGACTTTCCTTCAAGTGATTTGAGCGTTATTTGACTTTCAAATGCGCCGGCTGGCAATTAATATTGTTTAATCCTTGTAGTATTCTCTTAGGATTTCCTTGACTACCGATTTTGAAATGTGCGTTCTCAGATCTTTTACCACTACAACCCCCACAACCAGCACCAACTTCAGCTGGCCAAGATGAGTGCCGCCACACCCGAAAGCCATTACCCGTATCCTCCAACCCACAAAGACAAGAAAGAAATTCTTGTACTCCCTGATTCATTAGCATTCCAGTCATTTTGAGATACTGCCAGCTAGCTTCTTACTCCAATTCTGAAACAGGGATGGCACGATAACAACGTACAATTCTAATGATTATAGGTTCCAAGTTAGATCTTTTGGTCCCCGGTGATTGACGGACTAGTTGTCCATCCACCTGTTCCATGCGTACTATCTATTGTTGTCATTTTTGGTGAAATATGACTGAAGACATGACAGATAGCTTGGGATTTGGCAGGGAGAGGAGGAGAGAGTTGAACATCGAGGTATTAGAGGATAGGATAACGTGTTGGTGAGTTTCTCTCAATTCCAACTTTTGGTTCTCTAGCGATTCAACATTGTGGAACTAATTGAATTCATAGAGATGCGTTTCGGGAGATGTTAGCTAGCGTTACTTGTTTGAGGAATGTAAAGGGATCTTATGAAAAAGTGGGCATTAGTTCCATTGAAACCTGAAGCAGAAGTGCAGCTTGGGGCGCTGTTAACTTATGGCTTCTTCTTCTCAGATATCAAGCTATATCCTGGATTCAAAGAACTCTACACCTAGTGCAAGGCTAATCATAATATTCCTGTTATCATTGTTTCGAGGTATGTGTTTCGGTTGTCTAAGCCTCCGTGCGGCCGTGTGTTACATGAAGTGCATTGATTGAAGATATGCAGTGGAATGATGCCCACCATCCGTGCAGTGCTCACTAACCTCGTTGGAGAAGACTCGGCGAACGAGATCGAGATTATATCGAATGAGGTTGACATCAACCCCGATGGGACTTGGGAGATCAAGTTTAGACATCCCACCAGGTAAGACAGATCCAAAACTCGGAATTAGCCTGAGGTTTATCTATGCACTTTTACTTTCTTCTCTCAGTGGTTTCGGTCACGACAAGTCCCAAGCCATCTTACCCTATCGTGATTTGGCGAATCCTCCGACCTTGTTTTTTAGATATGTACGCCGCCAAACACGCCGACGTACTTTTTGTCAAAGAGAAGGACTATGGAGAGAACAACCTCGCGGCTTATTGCACGAAACTGGGAATCAATCATATCTTGTTTAGCGACTTCTCGAAAGCGCTTCCTGTGGTGCAGGATGTTGTAAGGGGCGAGAAGAGTGTAAATGAGGTTTTGAGTATCGGGCATGCTTGAGTGCGATTGAATTGCTAGATCTATCTACTAATACTAGAGCTGTTACTATAGATTTCTGACTTGTTTCTTACAGTCTTATGAGATTGCAGTATTCTGGGAAACATAAAGCTGTAGATACTTCCGGGAAGCACGACACAGCGGAAGGTGCTCAGACTGCCAAACTAAATGCAGAGTACTTACAGTGTGTTCACCTAGACCGTTACCAATAAATATTGGTAATGACCAAGTTCACACTTGCGAGTGTGGGCCATCGCGCAAAGCGCGTGGCAGGTACGAGTCCTGTACTCAAAAGAGATTATAAAAAAGATAAAGTAATTTGAGCTTACATTGGAGAATGTGCTGGATAAGCTTCTCGGAAGTTTAACATCCTTCAGGCCAAAAAAGAAAACCATGTATTCCATGGATATTGACAAATACCACAAGTCATTTGAGTAAGATAACAATCAAATTATTGAATCAGAAGCCGCGCGTGAAGGAAACAGTTCTGATATACTATCTGTTCATTTTAAAGATGGCACATGTGAGGAGGGGACATTGCAAAGGTGGATAGATATTGGATGCTTGACAAGTGTTGAGAGAAGGCATGGATGCAGATGTTAGAATGGTGTCTGTTGGTACTGGATTGTGTCAGACAGTTGTCAAGAGAAAAAGGATGGAATATCTACTCACAGACAAGATGTGAGTGTAAATGTTGAGTCGAACCCGAAAGCCAAGAGGTTGCCAAAGGTACAGACAAAACGAGACTGTAACGCTGCAATTTTGAGGTACTGTTGGCCAGCACTATCGGACCTTCTCAGACACCATCCTAACATGCCCACTAAATGCGTGTAGAAAGAACGTAGCAAGCTACGTCAATGAGACTAGTGGAGCCGGATGATACAACAGCCTCTGTGAAAGGCCAGCCAACGAGTTGAGAATTTCAATTCTGACGGCAGATACATCCCTTCGTGAAATCATCAAGAGCCTGGTTCAGCTACTCGGCAACCTCCAGAGGCATGAAAGCCCATCCATATTCCATCTGCTAATCCTCCTGCCCTTTCAACACCATCCCGGAGTGTCCTAAATCTCCAAATCAACCTGTGACCTATGCAGTTGTGAGGAATGTGATCCAAAAGATGAGACATGACTTGCTAAGCAGGTACTACATTGTAAATGAACATGGCAGTTAAGGTCCTGACCAGTGATTGGAAGGAAAGGGCAGAGAAGAAACATAGAGGGAAAGGAAGGCAATCAAAGTCAAGAGATGGTTGAGCTTCAGGCATGTCCATAAATGATGCCAAATCAACATAAACTGGTACAGTTTGGGAAGGTAGTAAGAGGATGTTCTCCTGTTTTTTCAAGTGCCAAGAAAGGCCAAGAAGGGCGTAGGGGTAAAATCCAGTTGTGACATACAATCTGGATGCTTCAATAATGCCGTGTGCTGGAAAAGCACTGCAGCCTGTCCATGGTTGATCTCCGGATTTGATTGGGTCCCGTGTTGGCTGAGGGTTGGAGCAATCCCACACTTGAAGCTTGAACGATGAATGACAGAAGAAGATGTTAAGAAATAAGTGCTCTGCGCGCGCACGCTGTAAACAGAGTTATTGATCTGAACATCTATCAGGAACATGCATATTGTTATTGTTGTGATTAGCCAGAAAGATGGTTGAGTAACCTAGTCGCGTGAAACAAACGAGAAAAGAGAAGGGAGGACAATGAGCAACCAACGTCACATGGCCAACGCTTTGACATCCTAAATATATCGAAACTAAATCTCCTTATTAGGTCAACCCGATTTGGACGAGATCAGGATCAATTCGGACAAATTCTCACGCCGAAACCCGCCATAAGGACGAGCCTTCATTACATTCAGGACTCGTAATTTATTTCTCCTTCAGAGAGTCCTTCTTCCTCCCAGAGCCCACCATAAGTATGTGAACATTGTATTTCAACATTGTATTTCAGAAATAACACAGATGTGATACAGGAACAGGAGGTCAAACTCAGGCTACATCTGCTCACCTACAACTTAACTTGTGTTGGCCACAGAAGTCCAGCATTTATGCCAATTCCCACCATAGTTGCAGTTTCTGAATGAAACCTTGGTGTATCCCTCACGAGAAATTACTAGCAAGGTTTCATGAGCAATGAAATTTGGTCGGTGATGTATTGGAACCCAGATGATGCCATGTTGGGAATCTGAATCCTGAAAATAAATCCAGCCATCATCAGCCAGTTTCCAAGCTAAGGTTGTTTAGAAAAATGTGACAAATGTGGGACAAGGGTAAACTCACAATGATAGATGGGCCCCCCGTGAGTGGAGATAGTGGCTGTACTAAGATCCTGGAGATAAATAATAAGTAACAAGTACATAGGTTAAGAGTGGTGGTAACATACTTTTGCAGGTGCATTTGAGCTAGTTTGAAGAGGTGAAAAAACAAGTGTCTGGTCATAGGGGGGGATTGCGTCAGAGTCCAAGACACCAGGTTGTGAGTGAAGAGGTTGGACACTGACATTTGAAGGCATGATGGTTTCATTATGAGGGCGGGGAGCAATCCTGTCACCATCTGGGGAAAATGCAACAGAGTTCACGTAATGAGTGGGGCCTTCAAGAGGTTTGCCAATGGCATCCCCTGTTTTTGCATCCCAGATCCTGATGGTTTTATCACGAGAGCCAGAAACAATCCTGTCATCACGTGGGGAAAATGCAACAGAGTTCACATAACTAGTGTGGCCTTCAAGAGGTTTGCCAATGGCATCCCCTGTTTTTGCATCCCAGATCCTGATGGTTTTATCATCAGAGCAAGAAACAATCCTGTCACCACCTGGGGAAAATGCAACAGAGTTCACCCAACTTGTGTGGCCTTCAAGAGGTTTGCTGATGGCATCCCCTGTTTTTGCACCCCAGATCCTGATGGTATTATCACCAGAGCCAGAAACAATCCTGGCACCACCTGAGGAAAATGCAACAGACCCCACCCAAGAAGTGTGGCCTTCAAGAGGTTTGCCAATGGCATCCCCTGTTCTTGCATCCCAGATCCTGATGGTATTATCACCAGAACCAGAAACAATCCTGTCACCACCTGGGGAAAATGCAACAGAGCTCACCCAATCAGTGTGGCCTTCAAGAGGTTTGCCAATGGCATCCCCTGTTTTTGCATCCCAGATCCTGATGGTTTCATCATGAGAGCCAGAAACAATCCTATGGAAAGCAAGAAGGGCCTGCTCCCTCGGATCATGATTTTTGACGTCGCCGAACTGATGGAGCCGAATCGGGACACAGACCTCGGGCACTCGCTACAATTATGTAAATCTAATACTATTTATAATTTATTCATTGGCGCTGTTCTCGTTGCGCTATTTGACAAACAAGAATCCTACTAATCATTCTCGCAAATTCGTAACCGTGGAAATAGCCAAGTTGCGGCACTGTGAACCCGAAAAATAGAGATGCAAAGAACAGCGTGCCTATAGTACATGGTAAGTCAAAGTAACATAGAAGGGTGGGTTTCGCTCGAATGGACTGATAAGGAGACAGAGAGAAGATTGAGTCCCTGATTCTGACCAAAGGGAAGAAGAGGGTCTTGTTGTGTGGGATCAGTGTGAGACACCAAGAAAAGCTCGTAAGTAGCGGGTAATATATTCTCACGGCTTAATTTTGAGTCGCATTTACGTCGTTCAGCAGACCGCTATAATAATGCTTTCCGAGTCCTTAGGCTAGTCATACAAGCTAAGTTTTACAAGTGGTGTATCTTGATCCCCAGATTATTTGATTGCACCTACGCCAAACCTGTGCTGAGGGGCATTGTATTTTGAGCAATGGTATTTACTTACTTGTTCTACATACTAGTACCGGGGCACGAGGTTTGTAAAGGTTTTGTGGCCTATGTTGAGGTGTGAACATAATGTGCTGGGAGTCCTGCTTCTCGGATCTGTTTCCGGATTCCAAAGGGGAGGTGTTCTCTGTTGACAAATACTCTTCTTCTCCTTTACTTATAGTGCCTGATTACTTGTGCAGCGTGCTCCTTTTGTTTCATCTACAGAGTTAGCATTCACAGATACTTACATTTATTGATAAGAGTTGTTGTACACTCATGTAGTAAGTACTACTGAGTAGTTAACTTACCAAGTTCACAGCCTAGAGGTAGCAGAAAAAGTCAAGTAATTTGTAAATAACCCAATATGAGGATGTTTCTGCCCACAAAGAACTGACAAGTGTACATCTCAAGTTAAGTTGAACATATAGAAATTGAACAAAGTTCAAACTGAAAATAAAATGATATCCCAGTTTATACAACACTAGAAGCCTCAAATATCAAAATTATCCAGGAATTCTGAAGGGCAGTCCTCACTACCATCAGTGGAGCGCTGCAGAGCACCTCAGAGCTCCTAAAGTTCAGCCCAGGTTGTGCATATGTGCTAGTAAGTACTTCAACAGTGGAGGATTGATCTTGCATGCAATCATATACTGATCATATAGTATTAAGAGTGAGCCATGGAGTCAAGATTCGATACCTGAATCTTAAAGAAAATCAAAAAAAGATGGCTTTGAGATAGCTGGAATAGAAGCATGGTAGTTCTTTGCATCTCTATCTTTCAGGTCCATAGTGCCGCTACTTCGCTATTTCCACAGTTACAAACTTGCAAGAATGATTAGTGGGTTACTTATTGTATGCCCTTAGTATTATCTTGACAAACGAGAATATGAATGAATAGTAATAGATGTACATAATAATGATGGGTGCCCGGTGGTTGCCAGCACTGGCAATATGTCAAGTTGATGTCAAGACACAAGGAGTTGCCTTTTTGTCTGACTTTCAAGGAAGTGGAGAGCTCCGTACTGATGCTCAGACAATGACAAGTCCGTGAGTGATAGTGACTGTGATCCTACTCTCAGCTACAGTATCAATATTGTGAAGTCTTATTTTACCGCTACCCCGCATGTCTGGCAGTGACATATTGAAAATTATATATATGGGGACACTGAAGAGGGCAAGAGGCAGATATTATTTGGACAAGGTAATATTGATAGCTGTTCCTGAAACCTCCTGGCAGAGCACCAGTGTAACAAGTTCTGTAGTTGGATTGGATGGACTTGAAGGGATCTGATGAATCCGAGGATCTGTAGTACTTTCTATTTCCCATTGTATGCTTGTGTAACACATAACAGAGGGTTCCAGCCATGGTTTCCTCAAAGCTTGAAACGGGGCTACTAGGTGGCGAGCTTTAAGCCATCAAGATTGATGCGCAACGCGTGATATCCGGCGAGCATGTGTTTGTAATGATACAGGATTGCATGATAATTGTGATAAGCTACTTCTTGTTTGTCAAATAGCGCAACGAGAACAGCGCCAATGAATAAATAGTATTAGATTTACATAATTGTAGCGAGTGCCCGAGGTCCGTGTCCCGATTCGGCTCCATCAGTTTGGCGATGTCAAAAATCATGATCCGAGGGAGCAGGCCCTTCTTGCTTTCCATACAATCCTGTCACCACCTGGGGAAAATGCAACAGAGTTCACGTAATCAGTGTGGCCTTCAAGAGGTTTGCCAATGGCATCCCCTGTTCTTGCATCCCAGATCCTGATGGTATTATCACCAGAGCCAGAAACAATCCTGTCACCACCTGGGGAAAATGCAACAGAGCTCACCCAATTAGTGTGGCCTTCAAGAGGTTTGCCAATGGCATCCCCTGTTCTTGCATCCCAGATCCTGATGGTTTTATCACCAGAGCCAGAAACAATCCTGTCACCACCTGGGGAAAATGCAACAGAGTTCACATAACTAGTGTGGCCTTCAAGAGGTTTGCCAATGGCATCCCCTGTTTTTGCATCCCAGATCCTGATCATGTCATTGCGAGTGCCACAAGCTATTCTATATCCATCATGGGACAGACTCAAACATTGAATTTCTTCTCCCACATTCAATGTCCCCACGGTTGTAGCCATCCCTGCCATTGCTTTCCTTTCCACCTGTATCCCCCTGTAAGTCTTTTGGTAGCATTCAATTTGTCAGTCCAAAATGGAAGGATGCTTAAGTACCAATGTGGTGTCATGGTATTTACTGTGCTCAGGAGAAATACATCTAGTGCTCCCAACACACTGCTTATTGTTTCTGTTATGACCCATACCCAAACTATAAGCATATACACATCTTTTTCTATTATTATTAACCAACTACTACTACTATCATTAAGATTTCTACTTATCATATACGTTTTATGTTCATTACTCATTTTCTCTACATTATTTGGCATAATGTTGCACACATGAACATACTGTTAATCAACTTCGGTTCCACTAGAATGATTGAACACCAGTCACTGCATGTTACGCCATGACATCATTCTACTACTCCGCAGTTCTGATGCTCCACAGTTATGATGTCATCTTACTGCTCCGCAGTTATGACATCATTCCTACTCCACAATCATGATGTCATTCCATTGCTCCGCAGTTACAATATCACATCAGTGCTCCACAGCTATGACATCATTGCATAGCCTCTTTACATCAATGACTCAATATCAGCCATTGCACAGCCAGATATCTGAGTCAACTACGGTCCCGCATACATGACTCAATATTAGTCATTGCACAGCATTACATAGTCAGACTGACTCATCCGCAGTATTTCCGCAGTTATGACTCAAATCTAGTCATTCCGCAGCATTTCCTAACTAGTACACATTGCACAGTATATAAGTAGTCTAGATTTACCAATGTACGTGAGACGTATTATTTTTCTTAAATCCAAACCCCCACTTGTTTGCTGTTATCACTTGTGTGAATCACCAGACCAACTCATTGTATATTGTTGAGCTATCTCCAAGTTACAATACACATTTATACATCTTGTTGAGCTAACTCCAAGTTGTATCCACTAACATTCACCTGTTGAGCTATCTCCTAGTGAATACTTCTTTAATTGCCACTTGTTGAGCTATCTCCAAGTTGCAACTTCCTATTACTTGTTGAGCTATCTCCAAGTATTAGACATCACACTCACTATTACTTGTTGAGCTATCTCCGAGTACTAGACACCACACTCACTATTACTTGTTGAGCTATCTCCGAGTACTAGACACCACACTCACTACTACTTGTTGAGCCATCTCCGAATACTAGTTCTGATTCATATTACTGCTTGTTGAGCTATCTCCGAGGGTAATCTTATTATTATTATTTGTCGAGCTATCTCCAAATAATAACTTCTGTGAGTTTTGTATTACAAACTAGTTACTAACTTCACTTGAGCCTAGTTGTTTGAGTATATATTTTTTGCCTAGCGGTTTCAACGAACGGAAAGGCTTGCTCTATAATCTCATTAATTTCTCTTATCATTTTTACTGCCAAGTTACGTACTGTGAAGGTTTGGACGAGACTATTGATCGAGTCATAACATAATAATACGTCTCTACCCGCCCCCATTAAATGTCTACACAAACAACTAGAACCCGCACAGGGTCTCACCAGAACCCTCAAACATTTGTTCAAGGCTCTAGTATCCAAACTATTCCAACTGGTTTTAATGCTCCAGGATATACACTGGGACAAGACATTTCCAATGTTGGAAATACCAGCAATTGGACACCCACTGATATTTCAGAAGGTGAAGTTGTAGTAATGCGGAGAGTTCATATTGGATCAAATGGATCAAATTTCAATGAAACTGTGGTTCAGGAAGTTAGAGTGCCTACTACTGCAGAAATTGCCCAGATCTTTGCTCGTCATGATGACCATTCCACCAGTCATTCAGTTGAACGTGGTTTGCGAGGACAACAGCAGCAAATTCCTGATTTTGCAACAATTATACCTCTACCTTCTTCACATCATAGTCATTCTGTGCAATCTGAAACACATAAATCTCAGAGTGAACACTCTACAAGGCAAAACAGGGATATACTTCAGGTCTCAGAACCTCAACAAAATCCTTCACACAGCCGCCACTCGTCACCCATACAGTCAATTAGTAGGAATGTATTGCCACAAGCAATTGTGAATCAATCACAGACACCTATAATTGAATTTTTTGACTCGCTACAAGCACAGTATAGAGAACAACAATCTCTTACAAGGCCAAGTACAAGACAATCTGAGCCTGTTAGAAGGTCTCCATTGTCTGTAGTCCCTGAGGAAATCCAAGAGCATTCTGTGGCTCATAGTAGCTCACATCATGAGTTCCCACCACAGCAATCTCACAATTCTCAGTCAGACCATACTGCTTTAAGTGCTGTTAGGAGTTTAAACCAGTCACAAGGACATGAACAATCACCTGTTCAATTGCAAGTTTTGCAACCAGTTTTAACTGTCAGGAACATCCCATCACCAAGTGGATCTTCCAAAAGCTCAGTAAAAAGCTCAGCAAAACAAGACTCACATAAGTCAAGCAATAGTGTACCAATTTTGAACCAGCTTCAAAATGGACAGACACAGTTTGACAGACTTAGTCAACAATGCCAAATATTCTTAGAGTCATTAGGCTATAGAAGCAGAAATGCTCAGCCTTGGCAATGGGTTCAACAGTTGGAAAGACTAGGTCAGAGTGAGCTTGCATTACTAAGTCCAAGTCTGTATCAGCAGATATCAGACAAAAGGAATAGCCAAATGTTAACATACCTGTATAACGAGACACAAAGGAATGGAGTTCAAGTTTTATTGAGGGCAAGAAGTAGCACTAGTGCAGAATTAGCACCTTCTGTTCATATGAGCCAGATGGCCAAAGTACAGGAAAATGCACCAAGTGTTCACACACCAGTGCAAACCTCATCAAAAGCAGAAAGTTCCACCAAGTGCACAAACCTCCATACAAAGAAATCAATCAGTTGAGAACACAAGAAATGTGGAAGAAACTCATGTTCCACTTACAGAGAGGAACTCTAGGCAAAATGAAAGCTCTAATGAGACTGACAGAATACCTGCCTGGACAAGAAGGGTTCAACCACCAAGTCCTCAAAATGTTAATATACCAATTATTCAACCCACAATACATATGCCATTAGTGACTAACCCTGTTGAAAAAATGAACAAGTAGTGAGAAATGCAAATCAACATGATCACTCTAGGACTCAACTTCAACGTGATGAACCACCTCATGCCAGTGGTAGTCACACACCATTTGATCAAGGGAAAGGAAATACAAGACTTAGAAGCAGAAAGCAGAATTTTGCACTACCTACAAAATATGAAACTGCTCAAGCCTCAACAAGTCAGCAGGTATTTCCTGAGACACAAGTCATAAAAAACACATTTGACTCCACTCACATTCCCATTCCTATCCAATCTCCTGTGCACCTGGTAGAAGCCAACACCATTGCTCACAGAACATCATGGTTGGGTTCCACAGACTCATAAGACTGTTGTACCTAGGTCACCTTTAGGTCTGAATTGGGCTGTTGAAGCAAATGAATTTTTGCCAATCAATAGTTACCTATTCATCCCAAACAAAGGCAAGGCACCTGTCCAAGTATCAGGAGGAGCGCCACCATCACCCCCACCACCAGATGACCCTGGAAATCATAGTGAAGGGAATGACCAAAGCAGAAGCAATGGTGAGAACAACGGAAAACAATTCCTACAGGAACAGCAGACCCAATGAACCTCCTCCACCACCAAATGATGGTGAACCTCCAAAACAGCCTTGTGGCAGATCTCATTGTTGCTGCTGTAAAGACGGAAGAGATGGAAGAGATGGACGTGATGGTAGAAATGGCAATGAGCACAATCCGGAAAGAGAGGAACAGAAAAGAAGGAATGAAGAAGCCACTAGAGCTCTGACGAGAGAGTCAAAGCTTGACATCAACAAACCAACTCCATTTGACGGATGTAACAGAGCCGCTTGGAGAGCATTTCTAAATTCAGTGCTGATAATGTTCAATGCAAAGCCAATGACTTACTCTATAGATAATTCTAAAATTACATTTGCCGCATCATACCTTACAGGAGCTGCAGCAAAGTACTACAATAATCTAGTAGAACAACAGGCCAATGGAGAGAATGAATCCTGCATTCCAGCATTGAATATCTGGTCTGAGTTTGTTAAGTTGTTTGGACGCATGTTTGGTCTCCATGATGAGAAAATGCATGCTCAGTCACAACTAGACAAATGTCTACAAGTCCCCAGGGAATCATTTGCAGACTTTTTAGTCAAGTTTGAAGATATTGCTAACCGCACTACTTACAATGACCCTGCTAAGAGATGGAGACTTCTGAATCAGATCCAACCAGACCTGCGCAACCGCCTAACAATGGTTGGCAATTTACCAGAAACATATCAGGATGTTGTCGATAGGCTACTAGATATTGATGGCGCACGAGAAGCATTCAATGACTCTGGGCTTGGGAATAATTTCAGAACTGGGAATAACAATATCCAAAATGAAAATACAAATAATCAAACCCTTGACCACAACCAGTCAGGAAACAGCTACTCCACCGCTGCAAACATGATTTTTGATCAGAACAACCCGCCAAATAATTATACAACACAAGTTCAACTGCAGGAAGCTCCTACATCTAACACTCAGACTCAAAGGCAATCTAGAATGAATCGCAATAGTTCTAGAAATGATAATGTCAATGAGGCTTCAGCTGTAGTACAAATGGCTTGGGTCACTCAAGAGGAGTATGACCAAAGACGAGCAAAAGGGGCTTGCACCTACTGTGGTGAGATGGGCCATTTTGCCAGAAACTGCCCACAACGGCACAATAGTGTATTGGGTCGGGCCACATTTATGGACACTTCCAGTGACACACCAAGCAATATTATGCTTGAAGTTGAGGGTGAAGTCATTGATATTGACAGCACACTCTTGGAAGGAGACCCTGAAGGAGGGGAAATATAGGAACCACATACAAGAGAACACTTCATGGCCAAGGAAGAATAGGAGAGACCTAGGGACTAGCCATTAATTCTTTAATTTCTCTTCATCCAATTGTTATCAGCACCAAGTTATTCTCCTATAAAATTTAATTCACCTCTACCTTCATCAAGATACCCATATGCAGAAGAGAAACCACCACTGGTTAGCCTTATAGTGACACCATCTCCTACAAGATGAACCTTTAGCCAACTAAAAAAATTCAAAACAAGACCCTCAAATAACCCAGAGCATACTCAGCCCCAATGCTGCTACCATGACACCCTAATGATCTTACAATGCTATTATTCATGACCCATATGATTCCCAAATATAATGCCCAAACATCAGAGAACTGATCAGCTTTGATGTTCCATGATACTCAAATCTCAACTTTCAGTTGAGCACAAGCCAAAAATGAAATAAAATAAAGTTATGCAGTTTAGAACCAGGCAAGAATCCCCTTAACCAAGAGTCTGGCAGCATGGAGCAACAAATGATGTCCAATGAACAACTCTGCAGAACCACAATCTAGAGACTTGACATCTAATTGCCTGAAGGCCATGCACATTAGCTCTTGACCATTCAACCAGACCAGCTGTGGAAATCACCCAGAAATGTTGCAAAAACTTGAACATTGCCCCAACATATCATGGTCATGCTGAAAGCTGTAAACATTCAACTAGCACTACAAAAGCTTGACAACATCCACAAAGCAGCACATTGCTGGCCTCAGAGGGTTTCGGCCTTAAGCGGGGGGTACTGTTATGACCCATACCCAAACTATAAGCATATACACATCTTTTTCTATTATTATTAACCAACTACTACTACTATCATTAAGATTTCTACTTATCATATACGTTTTATGTTCATTACTCATTTTCTCTACATTATTTGGCATAATGTTGCACACATGAACATACTGTTAATCAACTTCGGTTCCACTAGAATGATTGAACACCAGTCACTGCATGTTACGCCATGACATCATTCTACTACTCCGCAGTTCTGATGCTCCACAGTTATGATGTCATCTTACTGCTCCGCAGTTATGACATCATTCCTACTCCACAATCATGATGTCATTCCATTGCTCCGCAGTTACAATATCACATCAGTGCTCCACAGCTATGACATCATTGCATAGCCTCTTTACATCAATGACTCAATATCAGCCATTGCACAGCCAGATATCTGAGTCAACTACGGTCCCGCATACATGACTCAATATTAGTCATTGCACAGCATTACATAGTCAGACTGACTCATCCGCAGTATTTCCGCAGTTATGACTCAAATCTAGTCATTCCGCAGCATTTCCTAACTAGTACACATTGCACAGTATATAAGTAGTCTAGATTTACCAATGTACGTGAGACGTATTATTTTTCTTAAATCCAAACCCCCACTTGTTTGCTGTTATCACTTGTGTGAATCACCAGACCAACTCATTGTATATTGTTGAGCTATCTCCAAGTTACAATACACATTTATACATCTTGTTGAGCTAACTCCAAGTTGTATCCACTAACATTCACCTGTTGAGCTATCTCCTAGTGAATACTTCTTTAATTGCCACTTGTTGAGCTATCTCCAAGTTGCAACTTCCTATTACTTGTTGAGCTATCTCCAAGTATTAGACATCACACTCACTATTACTTGTTGAGCTATCTCCGAGTACTAGACACCACACTCACTATTACTTGTTGAGCTATCTCCGAGTACTAGACACCACACTCACTACTACTTGTTGAGCCATCTCCGAATACTAGTTCTGATTCATATTACTGCTTGTTGAGCTATCTCCGAGGGTAATCTTATTATTATTATTTGTCGAGCTATCTCCAAATAATAACTTCTGTGAGTTTTGTATTACAAACTAGTTACTAACTTCACTTGAGCCTAGTTGTTTGAGTATATATTTTTTGCCTAGCGGTTTCAACGAACGGAAAGGCTTGCTCTATAATCTCATTAATTTCTCTTATCATTTTTACTGCCAAGTTACGTACTGTGAAGGTTTGGACGAGACTATTGATCGAGTCATAACAGTTTCATGCAATTCTGTCATCAGATTTGTTACCTATAATAATCCATGAGTCGTTCAACGGTCATCCTTAATTTCATGCTATCTTACTTACACTGAGCACCTCCTTCAATATGTCCACACATAGACCCAAATAGTTTAGGGTTTCTCCTTTCCCCTTGGTTACTCTGAGCAAATTCATCACCTCGATCCAGTATATGATATTTTCTGCTGTGAAATTCTTAAGTTCCTTGGAACTCTTTTCATCCACTGTTGTTCTGCTTAAATGAAATCCCCAATTTTTGCAGGCATAAATGAGACTGTCATCAAAAGCTTCTTTTACTTTTCTTTCAATCTCTGGAACCTCACTATCCACCAGAAATGATGAAGGAAGGTTGACCATATTGAACTTTAACTTGCTGTTCATAATGTGAAAGCATTCATGGCTCAAAAAGCTGTGCTGTTGTAATGCATCCCATTGTAAACTGTTTCTGTTCTTATCTCTCCTCAGGAAATCTGAAAATGATGCATGGAAAGTGTAGACAGCCTGATCTGATTCAGATACATATACAACTGCTCCCAAAGAAGAGATGAATGTCTTTACTTGTTGAACATCACATTGTGATAACTGGGCAATAACTTCACAAGTAACTGGGCTACTGACAGTAACCACAGTGTGTAAAACCTTCACAATCTGGGTTTTTCTCCTCATCAGGTCCAATTGCTTTGTTGATGATAGTTGCATAGAACTCATCCAATGCATTAGTTTTGCTCCCCATATTATGTTTCACATTGAGTGCCTCATTTACCTTGATTGTACAAAATTGGAATTGCCAGTGATCCATTTCACCAGGGTGGCTGCGAAAATAAAAAGCTTTCCTGATATATGTGCCAATTGTTGAATTTGGTCTCTTGTAATAAATTCCCTTCCCTGCAGCTCTTCAGCAATGTCCCCCTCTATCAAACTCCTTTCCACATTATGGAGAAAAACTTTGTAATGGGAAGGGGAGTTATTCAAGTGATGGTAAACAGACTGTTGTGGCCGGCTTGTGAATATGAATTTTAGACCAGATATATTACCATCTTGGATGGCTTTAATCAATGGAATCACCACTAATGCAACATCCTCACATTCATCCAATGCATCAATCACAACAACAGGAGCCACTGAGTGGAATGCTTTGGCTTTTACTGCTTCTTGCCAAGGACGTACAATCAAATCCAACTGCTTTTCAACCACCCTATCAGCAAGGTCAGGATCCTTTTGCAGCTCCCTCTCAAGAACCTCTGCAAAGGTTCGGGAATAGCGTGCAAGCTGATAGGCAATAGTTGGAATAATCTTTGTATGGTCTCGACAAGCAGGAAGCTGCCTGGAGCAGAAGAATGCACCTGCAAGTACTTCTTCTTTCTCAAATGTCGGAAACTTGAATTCCCGCTTATAAGCGGGCCGGATTTATGATCCGATTGCACTCCGATCATAAGCCCGTGAGAATCGGATTATAATTATCTAATTGAATTATAATTATCTCTATGCATGCGTTAACCGCATGTACTGCTGTTCTCGCCCTTCATGTCTCGCAGCGCACAACACAAACGTGAATGCGATATATGCCATAATCTATTTGAACCAAAAGGGCTTCCCCACCACCGAAAATCATGTCAAGGCAAGCTTGACGATAAGCAATCAGCAGAAGTATTCAGAAAAAAACAGAAAAATACCGAAACACCAGGTGAACTCACTCCTCCAGCCAGTGCTTGGTGCAAAAATTCTTACATTGTTTAGTACAACTGGACAATCCTACTGGCCAGAGTGTATTAGAACCAGAACTGGACAATCTTGATCAAAATCCAGTGGATCACCTTGAATTTAATACTTTTGAGCCTGAGTCCAGTCGGTTTGAACACTATACCCATGGTACTGTTATTTCACTTGCTGTCCTGGATGTTGCAGGTATATTCACTCTCTCTCATCCAGTGGCCTCTGGCTCTGAATTGGGAGACTCAAGTATCCAACCTGATGATATCAAAATCGAGTATCACCCTAATAGTGGCCGAGTACCATCTATCCAACGATTTGATGAGTTTGGGAAACAAGATCATATACAATCACAAATTCCTTTGAGCTCAACACCATGGCAGCCATGGCGAAGCCGTATGGACTTTGAAGTTGCTTCATTGGCACTTGAATGCCATATGAATGAAAAGCAGACAAATAAACTTGTGAATCTGTTGAATCATGCAGCTCGTGGTCTTGATGCTTTTACTTTAAAAGACCATAAAGAAATCCAAAATATCTGGGACTTATCAGCTGAGCGACTGACAAAGGTATGATGCATCTAATATTTTTTAACACTATTTGATTTTTTTTCCAGTTTCAGAGAGCAGATATTGTTGTACCTTACCGAAACTCAGAACCAGAACCCTATGAACTTCATTACCGCCCAATCTGGGACTGGCTACAAGAGCTGCTGCTTGACCAGAAGATTGTATCACAGATGCAATGGGATGCACAGCGGCTTTTCAAATTTGATGCCAAGACTCAAACTTGGAAACGATTCATAGAGGAAGCATGGTCTGCTAATGCATGGTGGGAGATACAGGTACTGTCAATCTCTCCATTATATTTTCATGATTTTTAGTGAATTGCTATTTTAGTCCAAACTTCCTGCTGGTGCAGTTCCCCTTTGCATAGTTTTCTATGCAGACAAAATCAAATTGTCTTCATTTGGTACAGCAAAAGGTTATCCTGTCATTGTAAGATGTGCAAACCTACCCATGCATATCCGAAATAGAGCTGGAACAGATGGAGGCAGAGTTGTTGGATGGTTACCTGTTGTGAGTTATAAAGTTTCAACTTTCAACTACATTGTGATGTTTATTTTTGCTAGGTTACTGAAGATGCAGAACATAGTGGAAAGGCTGATTGGGCCAACTTCAAGAATACTGTGTGGCATGAGTCAACAGGAAAGATCCTGGAGTCAATTGTGGAATATTCCAAGGTTGGGTATAAAATGAAGTGTGGAGATCATATTCATCGTCATTTATTCCCTTGCATCATTATTGAATCCTCTGACTATGAAGAACAGTAAGTTTTTGGTTTTGTATCTTACACTGCTACTACTCTCATGGATAGATGTGTTATTTGTCTTACTCGAGGGCTCAGAAGCTTATGTCCTTGTGTTCAATGCCTTATTCCAAAGGATCAACTAATGGATTTTGAAAATGAATATCCAATGCGGACACTTGAGCAGACCCTTCGTATACTCAATGATGCTGGAAAGAAGGTATCAAAAGGAGACAAAGAAGAAGTACTCAAGCAATACAGTCTGCGACCTGTTTTGGTATGCTTCTGATTTATTAACCAGTGCAAATAGTAGTAATCTGTGATTGTTAGAATGCATTTGCAAAACTTGCCAACAGTGACCCATATTTTGGTGTATCTTTTGACAATCTTCATTTTGGTAGTAGTGGGTTGTGGGGGGATCATATTTTTGAAGAGGCAAAGGTTCAATTCTCAAACCGGGAATCAATGACTGCAATTGACCACCGGTATGTGTTCTTTCTTGTAAATTTTCTAAACTTTATTGTAATATCTTACAGGTTTAAAATATTTCCCCGTTGGCGAAACCTTCATCATTTTGAGTCAAGTGTAATGAGATCCTCTTTCAATGATGGAAGTAAACATGATGATATTTCAAGAGTAATTATAAATGCATTTAGCAGCTATATATGGCTGACACAACTGCTTAGCTCTTCTTATTTGCAGCATATAGTGTCACAACTGAAAAGGAGAATAAAGCTGGATACACTCTACTCAAAGTCATGCGAAAGTATATCAATATGATCATGTATGCTGACCTCAATGTCCATACCTCTGATACCATGACAGCAGGCCGTGATTCAATTGAGGATTTTATCAGTACTCTCCAAGTTCATACTTCATTATTTTTCTTGATATTCTTGAGCTCACTGATTCACAGGTCTATGTTACTCAAACAGCTGACCGGGAAAAACCTAAAGCATGGAACTCTGTTATCAAAATCCATTATTTCCGGCATCTGTACAATGACATTGAGAACAAGGGTGTTTTGCAAGGAATGAGTACAAAACCAAATGAAAAGTTTCATGGTCCCCTCCGCAAAATATACTTATGGCAAACCAATTTTAAAGACACTGCAAAGCAGGTATGTATATGGATTGTGACTATCACTGTATTGTTGAAATTTGCTCATTGGGTCATGTACATAGATTGTGCGCATTGAGCATCAGAATGTTGTTGCAACTCATATATGGGATGCAATTGAAGCTCTTGACAAGTATCACCAGCAAGAAACAGATGTTCCTGATGATCTAGAGTCTGTATTGGACAATGTCCACTTTACCATGGGGTCCAAGCTCAAGTCATTGACTTTTGGAGAATTGGAAGACTCTGGTACAATATTTGCACGACTCCACATACGTGTATCAGAGTTTTTATCTGCTCTGCTTACAACATTGAATCATCATGTACAAATCAAGTACACACGCAATGATAGTGTGAGTAATTGCCTACTACTACTACTACTGACTTGCAAAGCTGAACATACATACATACAGGTTACTCCATATCAATTCTTGAATGTCCGGTATGAATCTTTGGACACCTGGCGCCTTGCAGTGGATTATCTTCGTTGCAATCCCAAATTCCAAGATATGATTTTATCCTTTTCAATGGCACGTTTGGACTCCCGGTGTTTGCACAATTACAATATCTATTTGTGTGCACAGTGGGAGATGTCAAATATCCCATTGCCCTTGTGCAGGCATACAAAGTTGTGCATATCAATGCGCGGTCACATGTTGACAAGGATCTTGGTCTTCTTCGCATTCGCAAGGAGCAGACACTGGAGCTGATCCCAGTTGCATCAATTATTCGCGGTGCAGTTGCAATTCCCATATCAGATAATCCTCTTGAATTCAACGAAAAGTTGGTGTGGGATCCTCTCGACAGTGACATGTTCTTACGTATGAAAAGGGACTTTCCTGGATATACAACTGGTAGGTAACCATACCTAGGATGGAACATACCCTTTATGCATGATAATTTGCACTAGAGATGTCCACGAGTCCGGATCCAAGTATACTTGGATCGGAGCGCAAGTACTTGTGGCCTAAAAGGCCTGACTCGTGACCCGCGGCTGACTCGTGGGAAACGGATCCCTGACTCGCGGGTCCCACCGCAAGTAAACTCACAAGTACTTGCCTAACAGGTCACACAAGTACTTGCAAGTACTTGTCTATTTCAAGAACAAATTATGTATAAACAATATATTAAAAGTGATCAGATTAACAAGTTAGCAAAGTTAGCAGGCAATAGCGGGGATACAACGAGATGACAAGATAGGAAATGACGAGATAAACCAAATTAGCAAGGGTGTGCAAACACAATTAAACAACCTCAATCTCAGTATCAGAGTCAAGATCGACAATTGTGTGTTTACCCTTGGCTTTACGACGACTCTTCAAATTATGAAAGTACTCCAAAACAACATCAAGAGGAACTAAGCCAGCTTCAAACCATGAGCGCAGGACCATGAGGCAGCGCAAAGTTTCAAAGGCAAGATTGTGATGACGTTTGGGCATTTGGAGACCACCATGTGAAAAAAGTCGTTCAACATCAGTAGAAGTAGCTAACAAAGTGAATCAGAAGAAAAATCACTAAGATAATCTAGAACTATACCTGGGGCAGTAAGAAAATCCAAAGCCATGCGAGCAAAAGCACCACGGGGAGAAACTCGGGCTCCAATATTGTCCAATTGAGAAACATGATACTTGATAGGATCAGTTTCGGCATCCAGGGGAGTGTTGAGAAAAGAATCGACTACATCTGCAGCACTGGAGCGACCAAAACTGTCAAGCTCCTTGAAAAGGCCATCAACATCCTAAACACAAAGTTAACACATATCACCTAGATGTAAACAACACTTACTATATCAGCTGCAGGAACATCAGATGGAGGTTCGAGAAAGAAAGCATCAATGGTAGGCTTGTATCGTGTCTCCCACTCATCACGGAGCAAGTTACATGCAGTTTCTATCCAATCAGGCTCCCATTGGGCTTTGCGGAAATAAGCAAGCTTGTATTTAGGATGTAACACTGCAAGTAATGTGAGAAGCAAAACAAATGAGCAATGATCACTTACTCATGCACATGCGATACATCTTAGAATCATCGGTTTTCGAGTAATACTTGTTTAAGATAGCACGACCTTTGGCAGCGGATGCACATAGAATGAGCGACTTAGAAGGGTCCTGTACAAGTTGTTGGAGTCGTTCTTCAAGAAGATCAATGAGCGGAATGGCATCAGCCACGAGTGGCCGAGCTGAGAAAGACATCCGCGTAGTAATATCTTGAAAAATCTGTACCAAGTCAGCAAAAGGAAATATAAGAAATAGAACAACAAACTTTTAACATCGGCTTCAGTTCAGCCATTAAACCCCACTCTGCGATAGAAAGCTTCAAGTGTCCAAGGCAACCCTTACCCTTATTATGCTTGGGCTGGCTCATGAGACGATCCAGCGCTGGACGGAGTTCAAGCGCACGGGGAATGACATCTGCAAAGGTATTCCATCGAGTATCAACTGGGCGGATCATCTTCTTTCGAGGAATCTTGAGAAAGTCACAAGCTTGCTCGAGTTCATCTTGAAGAGTGGAGGAATTGCGAAACTTAGTGCCTATACGACGTAACTACAAAGGGTTAAACATAGGAAACAAACCAATGAATTAAGTGGTTTAATACCTTCTTGATTGTGGTACGCCCAAATTCCTTATCGGCCACACTGAGCCAGGAAACCTCCGTTAATGAGCAACAAAGGTCCTCAATTTGCTCCCAGTCGCCATCATCCCTGTCAGCAGCCTGATCCTCAACAAGGCCAGTGCCATCCTCCCCGATCACTCATCACCTCATCTTCCTCGTCATCACTGTCTCCGTCGCTCCCACTTGTGGGACCGGCTGGTTGAGCTACTCTCATCCATGCGAAGGGCCTTTTTTGATGAATCATAAAGAGAGAGGAAGGCTTTGCAACAAAGGTTCAGGATGTGGGCGAAGCAACGGATCTGATACTCGTTCCCAACAGTTGCAGTAGAAGGAAGAAGGGAGGGGATTTCATAGAGCAAGGTATCATTGTTGGAAGCATTGTCCATGGTCATGCCAAGCATCGAGTTGACCAAACCGTACTCTTCAAAAACTTCAGCTACCTTTTCGGCCAAGTATTTCCCTGTGTGCGATTTTGTTAACCTAAGGCAACATAAGATCAGTTCATAGCTATATACAAAGATAGAAACCTCACCTAATACAATCAAGTACAATACTTGCCATTTTCGTCATTCTCGTCAAGAAACGTGATAGCAAATCCAAGGACAGAAATAACATTGGGGGATGACCAGCCATCCAACATGCTATGCTTACAACCGGGAGTATCTGCTAGGAAAGTCTTCACATGTTTCTGTGCGATGTCAAATACAGCTTTGATGTCGCGCGAGACAGTCTGGCGACTTGGAATAATAACATTACAGTACATCATGTGGAGAATTTCCACGAACGCCTCGTCATCCACGATAAGCATTGGACGGCTATTACAAGCGCACCACTTAACGATCAGAAGGCGAAGCTTCTGGTCCGTATACGTCGATCCTCCAGCAAACATTGGGACAGTGAGCTGACCAGGAGGGGCGGCAGCATGATGAGCATTACAAACTCTGACATGACGAGCAAGATTGCTTGTTGCATCATCGTGGCGAGCGCGGACAACAAACTTCTTCGGATTGCTGTGATGCCCTCAATTAGGGTGTGTGCGAGGCAAGGAAACTGAATTCACAAAAGGAAGAATCCAATTACGAAGGCACAAAAGGATGACTCCAATTGTGAAAACAAAGGTAGACACCAATGCGATATAATTTGAAATAGATTAGCACCTTTTGCAGACAAACTTGTATCGAACAATAGCCGGATTAGCGTCGTCGATGGAAGGGGGCATGAAATAGTGCTTGTAACACGGAGAACTCCAACCAGCCATCTGCAGCTCTAAAGAAGTTAGTGTGAAAGTGAGAAAAGATGTGTTAACGGACGTACTGAGAATCTCCTCATTTGTTGCGCCTTCAGTGAAGCCTTCCGTGAAATGAGAGGCCTTATCGACGATCGTTCCAATGCGAATCCTCTTTGTACGAGAAGGAGTCCCTTCATCTGACTGACTTCCTTTGTCGTCGCCCTGCTGACCAGGCGAGCTGCCACGAGGATGTTTGCCGAGACTGGGAGTGGGAGTGACTGCTGGCGACAAAAAGCTGGATATGGTTGATCGTGATGAGCGACGAAGAGACAGCAGTGGTAGCAGGTGCGGGAGAGGAGGCCACCGAGATGGAAGAATGAGAAGAAGCACTAGCGGGGACAGCTTTCTTCTTTTGAGTACGTTTAGAGGTGCCCATGATAAGGAAAGTAAGAAAGGAACAAAAGAAAAGACAAGAATCAACCGCACCTTATATAGCAAAAACCAATGACCAAAGTGGTCCAATCCATCGTGGAGAATTCCCGAAATATTCCCGAACAGCTATCAACACAGTCTCCATCTCAAAAACGACCGCGCTGCTCACAAGGATGGCTCCAAGTGCGTGACAAAAGGCTGAAGCCAATTGTCAAGGCGTCGAAAAGGCTGACGCCAATTCTGGGGTGTAGAGGAGTCTTCCACGATGTCAACAGCGGTGACAACCAAGACCAAGTGACGGTAGCAATACAAGAGTGACTGGGTTAGCGCCCGACTAGAAAAATCATCAAGTCCGTTAGCGCCCAGATTTCACTAGTGCCGAGATGCCAGCAGAGACTTGACTCGCAAGTTTCGCGTGACCTGTTTGAGCGCTTATCGTACTTGTCCTTCTTCCCCCACCATCGTCGTTCATCGCCCACTCCATTTCGCGCTCGTCGTTGCCTCCAACGGTGATTGGAGTCATCCCTTCACCGCACAATTGGATTCATCCTTTTGTGCTCGTTGTTTTATTGGCGTCAGCCTTTAGGACTTCTGGTTGCTTCACTCGCATACATCCAACTTCTCTGTCGTTCTCTACATCCATCACTCGCGATGTTTGATATTCCATCGAACCCCTCGTCTCCAGCTGAATTAGAACTGGAATGCTGGAACCTTCTACTTACTTATGCCACAACCGACTTGTCCTTTCCTGTCGTAGAACAGCAGCTCAGAGATGTTTATCGTGGTACCACTATACCTTACGATGACTTGAAATGGCGGCCAACACTGAAAGCAGTTCTCGAGATGAAGATCCTGAAGGGGGCAAGCTATCCGATATCATCAGTCGTATTAATCGTGAGATGGAACTCCTCTCGGTTCAAATCTATACAATCAACTCTCCTCCTTCGATGGAATCTCCCTCATATGCTATGTCGTCTCCTCCACATCCATCTACCGATGATCTTTCGTTACTAGACTTTGGAATAGACCCAGCTTCGTTATTTTTGCCCCCCCCTAGCCCGCCAAAATCTGACTCCGATCCTCTTAATTTGTCGCTTGTACAACCTCCTCCCCCTGCTACTTCAAAACATCCTCTGGTTAAGTTGTCTCTCCGCGAGTATGCTGCCAGGAAACAGCAACGTGATTTGGGCGCGGTACCCGCTCCTACTTCTCCTGTTCTCCAGAATTCTATCGCAGTTTCTCCCCCAAGCGGTTTGGTTGCTATCTCGGGATTCTCGGACGCCAGTAAGTTTCTTGTGTGATCTGGTGTAGTATATTTCCTTATATGCTTTTAAGTTCCTTGCAGGATTATAGATGTTCAAGATGCTTCAAGTTCGAAAGAGGCAAAGGTCAAACCGGTGAGTTCTGTTATATTTTGCCACATATATTCACTTAAGCGAGTATCATTTATGTTTAGGTCCCTACGATACGCCATACAGTTGCCTCCTCCCTTCCTATGGGCTTATTGTAACCACTCCCAATATGACGTTCATCCCTGCTCCAATCGCCCTCTGCGAAACACGTCTGCGTCGTCTCAATAACTTTGGCAAAGACGACCCGTGCTGGTGGCCTCAGCCCTTTCACAGAAGCATTGGCCACCTAGCAATCATTCCAGCTCCTAACGACTCCAGCAGTCATCCTCTTCGTTTTGCCTGGTACCAACTAGATGCTCGGGATTATCTTCCTGTTGAGGTGCCTGGTTTGGTGGGGGTTGTCCGTATCTCTGATGCTCTTGCCCACAATGTGCATGACATGTGCATGGACCTTCGCGATACATTGTCGAAGCTTCCTAACGACATTAGGAATGACCCTTATCTTGTGCGAGGAAGAGACCAATTGAACAAACTGATGGCTCGACTCTCACTACCCGGTGCTCCCAACATTGTTTCTTTGCAGCTCGCCTGTCTTCAGCATGTTTTTTTAGAGACGCATGCACGCGCAAAATGGCTAAAGGACTGGCTACCGCGACTAGAAAACGTTGACGAGAGCTTTCCTCTTGATTCGTTGGTGATTGGTGCATTCACAGACATTGTTGATTCTGTCGCGGACCTGTTTCGCATTGGCATCCCTGTTTGGTTCGTTCATCCATGGGCAGACCACGCGAGCGTTGAGATTGGTTGTGTTGTCCCTCCCCTCGATGTTGATTTTACTGGCAACTTACTTCCGATTCGCGACTCAGACATGAAGTTGGACATCTCTGATTGTAATCCACCGCATCCAATCATCTACAGCGGCCTTCCTGGCAGGTACAAGCGTTACATACGGATGGCGACCTTTGTTCACCGGCAATTTTCCATCTCCTTGATAGGCAGTTTCGAGGACTTGGACTCATCAACATCCACGCGCTTCAGGGGTCCCGTTTCCTCTCGTTCCAGTGTCGCCTCAATGTTAGGTGCTGCGGAGGCTAGGGCGGCAAAAACACCGGTGTTAGATTCTGTTGATGTTATGAGTTTGTCGTGGGTGACAGCTCTGCCGCCTTCAAAGAAGGCTAAACTTGGTGCGTTCTGTGTATCCTGTGGGTCCTACTGTGCTAATTACATTTTTGTTTTGCAGGGGATCCAGAGACACGCAATCGCTTTGAAGTCCTTGTCCATTCGAGCTTTCCTCATTGCCTTCCTTGGTGGGCTGAGGCTAACAAGAAGCTTGCCGATCTCTATAATCATACCGGCCCCTCCTTGCTCCCTAGTCCCGTTCCTGATCCTTCGTTGTTCCTTACCCCATCCAATGTGATTCGTAACGACCGCATTCTCGCTTGGCTTCGTGTCCGACCCGCATTTCTCTGGCGGCTCAGTCTCCCAAACCGGAAATTCTATCGAAACAAGGACTGGAAAGCTCTGTTTGAGACAGTCATCGGTGGCTACAAGTTGTCCAATTCCGTGCGGCGCGCTCGAATGCTTAAAGAACTTACAAAACTTGTATCTGACTCGCAGTCTATAGGCATTACCATCGATGTGACCAATCTTGAGGATGCAAAGGCTTGGTGGAACAATGCTCCTGTTTCTCTCAGTGCTGCTGGTTTGGTACATCATCAGGTTGTTCGCGAGGTCATCTGGGAGTTGATGGAGATCAATTATCGCATGGAATTTATTATGCTTGATGCGCACCTTGTTCCTGAGCCCCAAGGAGAGACTGAAGAGGACGCCATGGCAAGGGAGATTTGGTTGCAGAGGGAAGCTGAGATACTCCGTTGCTGGCCTGGCCTTCCGTATCGTCCCCAGTACAGTTCTCCTGGCCCGTCGTCAATGCACAGCCCTCCCTCGAGGATTCCGTTCATTAAAGCATTCTATCAGGTAGTACAGTCTTGGCCCGGTCCCAAGCCAGCTCTCCTGCGCCAGCCTTTTCCCCTTGAAGTCGATCAGAGTGCTCTAGAATCGGTTGAGAAGGTGCTGGTTAATTACTATGTGTGTATGTTTGTTAAAACGTATCGTTGTCCTGCTTCCATCCCCCACATTGCTTTACCTGCTACGCCTAACATTGCTTAACTATCCTGCCAGAGTTGTATATAGAAGTATTTTTTTTGCTTTGTTTACTGGTCACGAACTAATATTATGAAACATTATTGTTTGTTTGTTCACTCCTTTACTATCTTTCTCTCGTTCCACCATGTCCACGCTGATGCATGATTTTTTTAGCACAGACTCCATTGTCTCCAACGATGTTCATGGCCGCGCTCGCCATGTATTTATTTGCCGAAAATGCTCAAAAGTCTTCAGCCGCCTCTATGCCTCCCGTCGAGAACATCGTTTCCGCCATCACTTTTTGCGCTGCTACCGGCTTCATATTCCGTGGTACGATCCTGGACGTTCCGAAGCTATGCGCCATATCATTGGCCCTCCCCCGGTGAATCCATCCCTTTGGTTGGTAATTTTTGAATATTGATTTTGTTTTCAGGATATCTGCCTTTGATTCCTTTCGTCGTGTTACCTAGCATTGTTCTCTTAAGCTGTGTTGTTCGTGAGTACGTTCCCTTCAATATGTGTCTCATCTTTCTTAGTCTTCCTGATAGCTTTGCCTTAACTTGTGCACTTCCTATTGTCAATATACTAGTTACGAGTCACGTTATCTTAAACATTTGCTCTCGTTTTCTTCCACTACGTTCTCTTAAGATGATATCCGCCACCGTTGCTGTTGCTCGTCTTTGCCTTCTCTCAGTTGAACAGGATACTGTTCTTTTGTTCACCCACCTCCCATTTCATCCACTTCCCTTTATTCTCCAGTTATCCAGTGATATTCTCTACCCACCATCTGACCTCGCGTACGGGCTGAAACCTACTTCGTTTCCCGTGAGATTTTTTCTTCTTCTGTCCAGTCTTCATGAATAATATCACTGTAACTGTTATTTTTTCCAGGGAAAACCCTGCCTTGCTCATGTTATTAACCTAGCAGTGAATGCAGTCAAGCCGTCTGAGCCTGACAGTGCCCATCTTGCTTTTTGGGCCACAATCCTTAATGCTGAAGGTCCGTTGACACCGTTGGGCCAGGTTGCCATGTCTGTATCCCATAAGATAAAGTTTGGTCTTGGTATGTACCTTCGACTGATCTCGATTATCTATTCAACACTAACATCTTTATCTCATCAGATTTGAATCATTTGATTGCAGAAGATGTCGAAACTTTTGATGACATGCCTGAGTTGGAGCCTTCGGGCCCTTGGTAGTCGTTCCGTTTTAATGTAGTGATCAAAATTTCTCCGTAGCTTTAAATATTTTATTGTAATTCTCACCTTACATACAAGTATTATATGTTGACTTGTTCCACTCGCAAGTACCTGCAAGTACCCGCAAGTCAGTCAAAATTCTGTAAAGTCTGACCTGCGACTCGCCGCTGACCCGTGGGAAACGGATCTTGGGATCCGCGAGTCATATAATTGCGGGTTTTCCCACGGATCTTACCTGCGAGTACCTGGGAAGACCCGGACTTGTGGACATCTCTAATTTGCACGCACTCCTCGCCAATCATGCCGAGATTACATACTATTGATGTGGGTTCATATACTTAAACTTAGAGTTTCCGAAATCACCTTGTTTCAATTTTTCCTCTTCTTCCTTGCTCATCATGTCAGACAACAATGGAGACATCTCAGATGTTTCCGAAGATCCTGAATTCATACCTTATACTCTTCCAAGTGTTGAAAATATTACCATGTATGACCGCCAGGTGAGTGGCACCAGTGACCAAAGTGGCACTCTATGATTTTGTAAACACATTCTCATTTGTTCAAGGTCCTCGATAAAATTTAGCAACAAAATCAAGATCTCCTTGAACACAATTCCAAACTTTGTATGAATAACTCCGACTTGAAATCTCAGCTTGCTCTTGCAAAACGGCAGAAAACATCTCGAAAAGACGCTGCCGCAGATTCGGATCCACTTCTCAACCATGAACTAATTGTAAAGCTGGGGAAGAAATATGTAGTCACGGTGTTTCCATGGCCTAGCGCTGATATGTTCATGTGCCGTCCCCTACCAGATAGTCCTGAGCCTGAATCATCGGAGCGTTTCGAAAATGGTAAATTCGAGATGGGCCTTGTACGGGAGTTGCATCTTTATCTGAATGATCGAGCGCTATGTAAACTTGCCGCAGACTATGCTCCATTCAGACAGAAGGTTTGTTCCACTTTTTTCATGCTGTCCTTGCTACTGCTAAACCTGACCTTTTCGATACAAAGTTTATTCATCAAGCTAAACAAGGGCATGCAGCTATGCTACACACCGTCCGCGATTGTGCATATCTAATCATGTCTGAGATAGACATGCAGCCAGATGTCTGGATTTTGAAGGCTGGAAGCCCTCTACGTCGCGACTCAACGGTGCTTAAAGCCCTTTTAGAATTTCCGGGCTCTTCTGCAGCCAACTCGCCTTTTTCACCCATATTCTATCCAAACATGGAACGGGATAATACAAAGCTATTTATGAATGAATATCAACCAAAAGTGAGTACGATACTCCGTATATGTTTGTACTCTATCCTGATCTTATCTTGAAAGATTTTACGCGCAATATTTTTTGGAAAACAATCCCTCAGTTCTGACCCTTCGACTTTTAATTATGGAACTTCGCTTGTGGGAATGCTCTGGGGGGTAAAAAGTGTCAACAATGCTTGTATTGCATTATCTGCTATGATCGTGAGTTCTTAACTAAAGACATTGTTGACATACTAAAAACTTTGACTTCCAGACTCAATTTTTACTATCGGATGATACCGAATTTAACCCTGTAGGCAAAAACTCGAAAATGAACTACAAGAAGGACTACATTGCATATCGTACTTTCCTCAATGGCTTGAATGGGACAAACTATCTTCAAATGCTCTATGTGTTTAAATTCGCGTGTATTTGTGGGAATGCCTTCCGCCGCTGCTGCCACCCCAACATCTGAAGTTGATGCTGTTACTGAAGCACTACTTGCAGTCAGGCTTGCGGACAATGAGTTATCACCAGGTCTGTGAGTTTGTTACACTTGTGTAGATATTTTACTAACACGCAGTAGCTACTTCTGCTCCTCAGTCAATCGCGCCGGATTTGGACTTGCCGACCCCCTTGCTATCCCGGAAGCCAATAATCTGGACGTAGGCAGCGACGAAGGTGTTCCTCCAGATGTCAATAATCATCAGGCGCGCAGTCAAGGGCGAGGTCGGGGTCGTGGTCGTGGGGCTGGTCGAAGCTGAGGTCAGAGTCAGGCCCAAGTTCCAGCGGGCAATAGCGAAGGAGAAGCCATGGGCGGCGGCGGTGTTGCGACGGAAGAACAACCTCCGGCCCGTCCCTTGAGAACCCGAAAGAAAAAGTAGGGGCCTACCAGTCTGAATAGCGCACACGCACACGATCTGTACATATTATCCATGCGCTGAATGCAATCTGTATATACTTACATTTTGAAGCTAGCGTGATTTGTCAGTGCGGCGTTTGATACAGGGCGCTTATCTTTCTCTTCTTCAACCGCTACAACCACCATCGACCTCAACACTCAACTACCATCAACCTCAACATTCAACTACCATCTCAAACTATCTGCCCGCATCAACCAGACAAATCCTACTCAATAACTTCAGCAGAACCTTCAGAAAGGAATTGCTCAACTTTGGACCTGGGTAATTTGAGGGTGTAGTGGTGGATTGTTTCAAGGAAACCGAGATGTTAGAACTACTGGACTCATTGTATCAAAGGTACATTGTTACGCTATCTGTACATGTTCACAGCTAATATTTTTCTCAGGTTTTACTCGCCATCTTTTACCTGCATATTCGACGTTTTCCCATCCCAGCTTTGCCCTGCAACCAGCAAATTAGCACCATCTGAGGCTGAGACCATGCTCAACCCCATGGGTGTGTTCTCATCTTCACTTGGCGCAGTTTTCTTGGTTCTATGCATCGCAGAACGACAGTATCGGTCGTTTACTACCTGGTTTTTCACTCCATCACAACTGTATGCTTCGTCAATATAATATACTACCCCTTCCGCCAAGACAGCCACCGACCTCGACCCTCTCCTATCAGGCCAACCTTCCTGATGTCATGCTGCATTATCTCTCAACTGACCGCACATCCAAATCTCAGTCTTTTTTCCAAAATACAAATACACGTACAACACCATCTCTGACGCCTGTCTTCCGGGCGAATATAACATTTGAAGCCGCCACCCTCGAAGCTGTAGTCGCGCGCATCTCCAACAACGCCACCATCTGCGAAGACCTGACATTCAAGCCTACAGAACTATGCCACCCAGACTCATGCTCAGCACAACGAGAAAATTGCTGCCAGGATCGAGCAATTCCATGCTACTGCGGCTGGTGCCGCCGCCACCGCCGATGACGACAATGACGAAGGGTAAAGGATTTTTACCAGTTTGTTTGTGCGTCACGTATTCTTCTTACATGCGTATGCACACTATGACAGTGTATGCAACTGAATGTGCTCGAGACGGTGTAGCTGGAGAAGGAGAGGGCGAGGAATCGAGGATCGGTATGTTTCTTTCCGCGCATTCAATTCACTCAATTGTTTTACAGAAAAAACGCCGTCGGTACCTCTCAATTCTCATCTCCCTCATACTCTCCCCTCAACCCAAGGTCACACCTACACTGCTGCATCCAACCTCTGCGCCGCCCTCTGTTCCTTCAGCTCCTCCGGCCTCACCAACTGCTTTAGTCTCCACGCGCAATCTCATTCTTACCGCTACCACCAGATTTTTTGGGGCCCCAAGGCCAAATATACCTGGTAAGCTGCGTAGCGGCCTTCAGACGCTATCTCAGTTATTCTCTGGCTATTGCAATCGTTGTCACGAAAGCCTCTCTCAAACCTCGCAAACAGCGACTCATAGGAGGTTTGGCGCACTTCCCTGTCAATTGTGACTTTCACAGCCCACTACGTGAACACCTAAATGTTTCTTGGCATCTTAAGCGCAGGTAAGCGGTTATAATCCACTACCGGTGTATCGAATTAACCCAGCTTTTAGATAATAATATGTCTGTATGGCGTAGTGGGAACTATGCCCTACACTTGTAATGTAAGCGCCTTGTAAGCTGGAGGTCAATAGTTCGAAACCGGGTTGTAACTAACTGTATTAATAAATGTAAACAATGTATAAGTGTACTAATAACTATAATAGCAATCAAATTATCACTAATACCTACTAATAACAAACTAAGCACTAATACCTACTAATAGTAAACTAAGCAAATATGCTACTAGTAGCGTTACGAAGTATTCACTGATATCACTAACTAACTAATAGTATACTAACTAGACTACTACTTAGTAGTAGTAGCACAATTATGTTTTTGCGAAACAGGTGGGGTGGGGGGGGGGGGGGGGGTTATAAGCGCTGACAAGTAACTCCCCCGGCTCTAAGCGCTTATAGCTCCGGCAGACCGCTTATAATCCCGGCCGCTTATAAACTTAAGCCATGTTGATGGCCGCTAACAAGCGGCATTCTGATTATGGCATTTATAAGCGGTTACGGCCGGTTACGAGCAGAATTCGGAGTTTCCGACAAATATCTCACATGCTGTTTTGGAAAGGGTACTTTTGCCTGTTCTGGCCATCCCACCCATCCAGTATACTTGATCTTGGGAATCGGATATACTAGCCCAGTCACGGTGAGAGGTCTAAACTGGGGTGAACTTAGAAATGGCTTACACAACCACACCAAACACACACACAACTTATTACTCAGTTCGGGTTTTTAGTTCAGCCAAATAATATATATTTTAAACTTCAATCTATTCAAGTGCTTCCTTGCTACACTGATTGTTATTTCACTAAGTGCCTTCCCTTTCAAAGTACAGACTTATTTAAGCTGATCCCCAAGCTCTGAGCTGTCAAACAAATACTATTCCTAAGTCCCTTGGTAAAATCACAAATTAACACAAGTCACAACTGACCAGAGGGTGTCCCTATAACTCAGACAGAGCTCTGACTGCAGCCTAACTGTGGTTTGAAAATAATATTCAAAGTCCTTTCTAAGTCTTTGTCTTAACTTCTCTGCACTCAGTTCACACTGAATCTCTTTCTGTCTCTTTACTCAAGTTCAATTGCTTGTCAATTTCTCTCTGTAAATCCCAGTCTTTATATCAATTCAATCTTTTAGTAGTAGCCTGATAAGGAGCTGCTACACCTGGTGGGGGTAAGAAAGAATCCTTTTCTCTTCATTTCCTTGCCTTTTTATACTCCTAGGTCCTTGAAATTTTCTTAATTAAGGTACCATGGGTTGGTAAGACGCTCTTGGCTTGCCAAGAGCCAAGATGATAAATCTCATGTTGCCCTTTTAAGCCATAAGTGAGCTTATAAGTGTTCTCCTGGTTCCTACACTGTCCCCAGGGCTCTATATCATTGTCTCATGGGTCCTCTACCCATATTACACCTTTTCTACACCTTTTATTTAATAAGTAAAGGAGGGCAGGGAAGAACGATGCATTCCCGATGAGTGGTTCGACTCTGATGTGCTTTAAGCGCCGGGCGGTCCGTCCGTCCCGCGGTTCAAGTTTGCGGCGTCGTTCCGTATCTCCCCTTTTCTCTTCTCCTCCCGGGTCCTACCGGGTACTTGTATACAGGTGGACCGTCCCGTAGGTCGGTCCGAATAAATTTTATTATAGGCATGTCGCTAGGACGCGCCCCGCCTTTCTTTTACAGCCGGCGCCGGGCCACTTTGATCCCCGGCGCCTAATTCATCACTAATCGTCTAGTTTCTCTCTGTAGTTCGTTCCAGGGAACCAGTGCTTCGATCCTCTTACTTTAAACGGATATGGGTTCGCATTATGCTTGCCCTCATTCGTCTCTCTTTATCTATTCTAATCCTGTCTTGTATATCCCTGTATAGGACTTTTTGTAGTAGGTAGTATTAATTGAATAGACTTTAGATCTGGCAAGCCTAAATCAATCTAGGTAAATCAATTTGATTGATTTTGAGTTTGTGGGTCAACGATGCATCCTTGCACAGTAATGTAGCCTCTTAAAACATAGTGTATCTCCCTTCAAATGGGTTTCTACATACTAGATACCTGAAGTGGACCTTCAAAGTGTCTAATACATAACGTACCCTAGGTAGTGACGTGACGTGTTTCACGGGGTCTTTTAAATGATGACATTTCGCTTGAATTTCGGCGTACAGCGTAATTCGGCGTGTCAACGGATTTCTTGAAGAATTTGGACCCTTGTTCCTGGGGTGCATGACCTCCTCATGCTCTTAGCATGGTCATGAAAGGCCTCTTTAGAGGGAGTGAGTTTGCTAAGGAACATTTCCTGCCCATATCTCAATTTATTGACCCTTGAAAACAATACTTCCACATACCTTACTGATTTGAGTTGTGTTTCTTTCAATGCGCAACAAAAATTTTCTCTGCATTCGGTGCAAGATATGTCATTTTGACCAACTGTACTGATTTTTTGGACATACCTCGCAAGCCTTGAAGGCATTACTTATATCCTGGAAGTATTGATCAATTTCTTGAGAAAGAACATCTGCCTGAACCACATGTTGTATGTGTCCAAGTATCTTGGAAGTCCATGTCTCATATTTTTGAGGTACTGCTTTGATATTGATTTTCTCGAGTTCGCTAGACACCCATCAATGATTAATCCTAGTATTTAGCATAGCCTCATACCTGGCCAGGCCTTCAAAAATTTTATCCGTCTCACTGGAGCCACTCTGCTCATTTCTATATTCCTTCACATCTTTCACCTTGGATGCCAGGTCTTTGGCCAATGCCTCCGTCCTTTCTTTGTTCTTGGATACTTGCTGTGAATTTAGAAGTGGATGTGTTGCAATGAGCAAAGATCAAATATCAACTTGAAACTCCACTCACATGGTAGATCTGAATACATTTAGAAACTACACCAAGGGCAGAACCCACACCCGCAGGTACAACTGGAACCAAGTCCGCAATTTCTTTCAATACTACGAGGCCTTTTTCTACAGCGGCTCCTGCAACGTGCAAAGCATTAGGGTTGTTCAGCGTGTTCGGCGTGATACTATTTTCAATGTTCTGGGCCCCGGGGACACTCCGCGTCGCTTGAATAGACTCTGAAGGTCCAGAGTCTCTTGAGCTCCGAGTACTGCCCGCATCAGAAGAGGAATTTGTCTTGCGGTTTTTTTCGAGAAAGTGGTTTGTACCATTTGCGTGTGGCTTTGGTCTGGTTCTTGGTCTGGTTTGACATTATCGTGCCTAGTAATTCCATCAAAGGAACATGATAGTCAACGTTTGCAGAAGTAACAAAGCAATAAACACTTACAGATTGCTGTGAGGCAGGTAACAACGGGGTGTCGGCCTCAACTGCTTGAACTTTCGCTTCTTATATCTTGCGAAGCATCAGATTCCCACCGAATTTTACAATAGATACCAATGCTGATCACGTCGTGTCGTGGCAGCGGCAGAACATCTCCTGTTGACCTGCGGTATGTCGTTACGCACCTATATCTGTTAGTACCACTGGCTCTGTACGGGCGGACTGGGAGTTTAAGAGCTGATGGTAGATCCTGAATACTGACCTGAGCTTTGCCCACTGACGCAATGCCTGCCGCTCCTCTTTGTGCCTTCTGACTTTCAAGCCCGTTTTCAAACTGATCATCACATTCAAAAGCGATTCAAGAATTTGTATTGCCCATGCGGCTGGCCACTACTAGTTTGATGTACACGCTAGACGCGGTTGGAGCGCGCATACAGGCGCATACTTGCCATTGAGATTTTTTTGAAGCTTAAGCTTGTTCTATATCGATCTCCACAATTTTGGTCTACCTCTAACAGCTTGGGGTGACAAGTCTTCTAGGAAGTGCTCAAGCTCTGGGGCAACATGGAGACACACTACATACTCGACATCTTCCATTCTCTACTCAACCAACTTCGTGCAGCGTTCCCAGAAATACAAATAAAGATCTCATGGGTCCCAAGTCACAAAGGTGTAGAAGGAAATGAGCGGGCGGACCAAGAGGCGAAGAAGGCAGCAGCTGGATGGTCCAGCAACAGAAGGCTATTGCCTGTGGAATTACACTGCCGCCTACCTCGCAGTCGCACCGCCGCGGTTCATGTCTATCGCCGCAAGCTTGAAAAACAACACGATGACTTGTGGAAGAAGTCTCCTCGTTACACAAAATTCAAAGATATTGACCCAGCGCCAGCCACGAAGGCCAGCCGGAACTACTGGAAACTATCTCGACACTTACCTCGGAAACCTCTCACCATTCTCACTCAACTTCGCACCGGCCATATTCCTCTCCAGAGGCACCTCTACAACATCAAACGCACTGACTCGCCTACATGTCCATGCTGCTGCCGTCACCCGGAAACGGCGTTTCACTATCTCTTTCAATGTTCGGCACATCGGGAAGCGAGGAATCGTTTACGGTGAGTCGTCAGTAGGAAACACTGGAGAATGAGCTCCCTCCTTACATCACCCAAGCTTCTACAATACCTCTTTCTCTATGTCAACGAAACTAAATGCTTCCACCACATTCTCAGGGACCTACCGGAGTTATCAGAAGAGGAAGACGAGTAGTTTCCGGTGCCTCTGTCTCACACATTTCTCGCTTATTTTCCACTCTATCTATCATTTCCCTTTCTCTTTCCATTTCTCTCATTTCTCTCACATCTATCTCTCTATTTCATCTCGCTCATCTCTCTCATCTCTCCATTTCCTTACATACATTACCTACCTTACTCTACCCATCCACCACAATGCACGGACATTGACACAATGCTGACCAGTGCGTAATCTGGCAGAGAGCACGCTCTCGCCCTGTTACTCTAGGAACTTATCGTTGCCGGAAGAGTTACCTACCATGACAGTCTAGACCTTTTCTCGATAGTAATTACTGTGCGTATACTCGCTACCATACTCTATCGCACAAATGTGAATAAATATGATTAAATAAAAAATAAAAAAAAACATGGAGACATACTTCGATGAATCTTGTATTGACGGTTGAGAAATTGCGACCGCCAATTGGCAGCTAATGACAAGGTTGAATATCGGAGAGATACAAATCTGGGAGAGAAATTCACAGGAGATTTCATTGACATGGTGCAGCAACAATGTAGCTACTATTGATAATCTCAAGTTCGGTCTACAATCGCAGGTACAATCGATTATTATCCGTCAATCCGGTCTAGATAACGCCCCAAACTGCAACAAGGTTGGATCATGAAGATAGTGGTCCCGGAACGGCGATGTTTATTATTATTCAATGAAATGCTCACGTCTGGGTTCGATGGGGACTAGGGTTCTAAATACTGATAAAATTTTGGGACTCAGTACTCAGGATGAACTTTAGTCAGCGAAGAGGAAATCTGACGGAGAGACAAGGGTCTACATAGTATTCATTAACATCAATCCTAGATATGGAAAAATACTGTTCGAACTATACCCCATTGATGCAGCAGTTGGCCGAACTCAGTCCAAACTACAATATCCCGGTCCGGTCCGCGTTTTTCTTTGGCGTTTTTCTCTGCATCATCCGATGTCCCAACTCCAAATGCCTTTCCCTAGCCCTTTTGGTTTGATAACTGGAAATCGACACGGAGCCAGGAATTCACGTATAATTGCTATCCCTGTAGTGTAGAGTTTTCACGCAAAAGTCTAGTACATTCAGCTTTGTCTTACAATGCCTATCTAAATTCTTACAGGTTACTTGTCTAGCAGTTCTAGGTTTTCTGTACCTGCAGCTCGAGATATAACACGCCAGAGCAAATACAACGACTATCAATGCCAACAAATCTGTTCGTCTGGTTTGGTTCATCTTTCCACAGCTTGGTCCAATGTGCTTCAACAAGATCTCTGTCCGCTGGAGGAAGACTCAAAAATTTGAATGCTAGGCTATCTGGATTTAGACGAAAGTGAAAAGAGCGGAAATGTTGAGCGCGAGCATCAAATGGAAGCAAGCCATAACATCGTTCGTGTTTTCTCTCTTCCACTTCAAGCCTGCTTTAAACTCTCTCTCTCCAGACCTGGCAGTGGCTACTCAAGATTTCAATGCTACTCATTCAGTCCGCTTGCGTTCGGCGTTCCACTGCTTGAACGACAAGCTACCACCGCCGCCGTAGCAGCTAGGAAATAGGAATTCTCTAGCTGTAGTTTGGTTTTGATACTCGTGTTGATACCTCTCATGCAAGATTATGCTCAAAGAGAGTATTGGATGCCCTTCCAGAGCCGTCTCCTGCTTGTTCAACCCGAATCCCTGGACTTTATCCCTGTTATTTCCGAGCAGCGATGTGACAAAAAACATTCGGTCCCAGCATCGGGCATTGATAATATTGATGGTCAACGGAGGACTAATCCGTCTAGGAATGGCGCTGTGGGATTATAAGAGGAGCTTTGGATCTGGGTGCTCGCTTCTGCATTGGTGTGAGTTTTTTTTTTTTTTGTTGAACCATTCTTTGGTGTCTGTCCCAGCCATCTTCCAAGTATTCGCCTTCCCTTTGACTTCCATGTCTTTTGTCGATTTCATCGGTACATCAATGCATCAGGTTCGAACCGTTTCTGGCTCTTTAATTAGTGTTCTGCATACAAGAATACATCAGGAAAATACCCCCCATACTCTAGCTATCTTAGGGAGGCTAGGGCTCCTCCAGCGACTTAAACTCCTCTAAGTTTTCCAAGACACTTGAGCTGCCAGAGACGAGGTTCACAAGGTTACTTTCACTTAGGCTTCCCTCAAGCTTACTCAAGTCACTCAAGTCACACTCAAGCCACAGTCAAGCTCATCAGGTCCACCTGAGTGGCCGGATAGAGCTGCTCAGGTAGACCTTAAACCCACTTCAGTGAGCTGGAAGTGTTGCCAAGTTTCACTTAAGCCTAACTAAGTACACCTTAAGTTTGTTGAAGCAGAGTTGAGGTGTCCTCAAGTGTGTTCAAGTCTTCCTCCAGCTCATCCCAGGCTTGTTTTTGTCTGACTTCAAGATAGTCCAAGCACAATAGAAGTAGACTTCAACATACTTCAGGTTGAATTGAAGCATACCATAAGTCAACTTGACTGTACTTAAGCACACTTAACGAGACGTTTTTGCACACACAGTAGCACATGAAACAACCTCTTAATGATCAATAAGAATTAATAAACCAGAATCAATAATTGTATTGCTGCAGTATTCTACTTAACTACTGTAACTACCTAGAGAAATTAAACTGCAAAACAGTAACTAAACTCATGACTAATTTACCCCCAATAAATACAGACAAAAAGAGAGTGATAGAGTGGGTGAGAGTAGACTTATCAAATTAATTAAATGAATGAAAATGGTATATGACCAATGCCAATGTCCTCAAGATACTCAAGAACGAACAGGTGATGAGCGAGGGGGAGATGATGAAGGAAAAGGTGAAGCACCTCCAGACGCAAGAGGTGAAGTAGCAGCAGCTTCAGCCTCTAATCCTTCAATGTCAACCTCAGTGAGGTCATCAGCCTCAACATCAAGCAAAAACTCTTTGTTGGATTGTGTGCTGCAACAATATAAGCATACTAATAAAATCTAAAGAAGTTGAAAATCACATACAGAATCAACTTATACAACTCTCTTCCAAAATTGTCAGCCCAGATCGGAGCTTTCTAGGCAATCCTGTTGAATGATGAGAGATGATAGCAGTAACTGAAAAAAAATCAGTATTTATAAAGTCAAAGTTTATATAACATACCGAGGCCTAGCTGTATCGGAAAACTCCACATGTCTGTGAACTCCTTCAGAGTATTCCTGAATTGCATGTTCGATCTATATGTAATGTCAAACTTAGTCCAGTGACAGTAAAAACATAGATGCACTTACAAAAGTAAGCATTAAAGCAACAGTAGTTGGTGCGATCTTCCTAACATTGACTATCTCTCTGAAGATTTCAATGTTTGCACCACCCTTAGTCGAGAACACTTCAAGGCGGAGAATATGGGCAACACCCTCACACCCGAAAGGAAGCTTTGTATCGTAGGTTTTGAGCTAGCCAAAAAGATTAGAAAGTGAAAATATAGTAGTAAGACTTGTTACCTCAGTATCCACATCACTGTACTTGTAGTGACCATCTTGTAAGAGCCATGCAACAAGGTCCCTCACCTCTGTAGGCCTCATTTTGCCGGGAATACCAAAGCGCGTGGAAACCCACTCTCTGGCGTTAGCCATGCAGTTAGTGAAAAACCCACTACGGGCGTAGCCAAGCTTTAGTTGAACAGGTTAGATAAATACAAAGGGAAAAACACATTATAACATACAAATTGGACCAACTCCTGTTGCGTGTCGACACTGGCAAGAACTCTCGCGAATACTTCAATCATGTTATCTTCACCTTTGTATTCATTGGCAAGGTCCTGAAGAATCTCCATGTTGTACGAGTGTTTGTCCACCGGAAAGGGTTGCTTGATTGCAGTTGACCTCCTATTCATCTTCTTGCCTAGAATAGCCAAGCGGCGAGTCTTTGGCGTGAAATGTTTTTCCGTGATCTTACCACCTCGACGGCGGGCAGGCGGAGTGAGGATATTGGCGGACAAACTAGAGCGGGAGCGCGAACTGGAGGGAGAGCTTGAGAGACCTTGACGAGCTCGTGCTGATGCTTTTTTTGAAGGCGTTGAAGGTGCTGAGGAGACCTGCATCTGTAATGAAAAAAAGAGGTGAAGTGGGACAAGGCTAAGTGAGAGGATTATTACAAAAGATAAACACTGTCTTACATTGTTTGTGGGGAAATCCACGTCCATGCTGTCGTCGTCATCGCCTCCGGGGACAGAGACGGCGGCCATAACACCTTCTTCATTGTTTTTGTTGTTGTCATCACCATGACCGTCCCCTTGACCTAAGATAGAGCATGAAGGAACAGTGAGACCAGCACACATGATGGTCAAAGAAGAATACATACCTTCAAAAGTCGAATTGAACAAGAGAGCATCGGGGTCCTCATCAAGAGGCGCATCCAGATCCTGGTTGTCTTCTCCATTCTGTTCCTCCTCGTCAAGAGGAGGAACAGAATTACCATGACTGTCAAGGTCATGGTCACCAGGTCCATCAAGGACCTGGTGAGTGATGTCGTCGTCGTCGTTCTGAGCTTCTCGCATGGCCCTTGCGCGCCTGCGAATCTCTAGTGAGACTAGTTAGAAAATCAATAGTAAATGAAAAAAAAAAAATACCTTCATCCTGAGTCTGTTGAGTTTTTTGTTGGGTTTCCTTCTTCTTCTGGAGCGCCAATGCCTTGAGATCCACCTCCTTCTTCTTAGAGGCGGCCTTGGGCACAGGAGCCTTTGTCGCAGGGCTTTCGCCGCAGGCGCCTTTGCCACCGCTCCGCTGGTTTTTGGGCCAGGCTTAGCGGCGGCAGTGGCAGCTCTTGTCTCTAGCAAAAACAGAATTAATCAACCGAGTAAAAAAAAGAAGTATGTGTCTCTTACTTTGGGAAATGACAGTAGCTGAAGCTGAGAACAAAAGTATCAGTAGGCAAAGTAAAACAAATAATGAAAAAACCTACATGGCATTTTGCATAGAGTAGAGAGATTAAGACAACGAAAAGAAAGTGAGGGGGAAAAGGAAAGGACACAAACTTTCAGGGTCATAGACGCACCTTTTATACGCCGCCCTTCGGCACTGTTGTGATGAACTTGGCGCGCAATACAATAGAGCCGGTTCATATCATGCTAACGGAACTATCGAAACATCCATTTTATTTCAAACGTATGAGAACAAGAAACAAGAATATAAAAACAAAAACAAAACATCCACTCGCTGCCAGATTCCAAAGTCGGACCCTCGGGAAAGAGAATGAGAGAAAAAGTGTAAAGAAAAGAAAATCAAAGAAAGTGGGGCAGTATGGGAGCCCGACGGAAGAAATCCGCAAATGTATATATGTAGTGTTCAGCGAGATAGTATTCAGCATCCTTCAACTCCCCGATTCCACGAAGTCGCGTTGAACAAAGCCTCTCCCCCTGGCGGACTGTATCAGAATGCATGGGAGAGGATGACCGACTCCATCCCCTCATTATCCGGAAGAACGTGTTTAAAGTGTCTTGTCGCAAGCGCGAATCTGAGTGTCCAAAGGCGGGAATCCCGGCCTAGAAATAGTCGGTTAGTGTCATAGTTACAACATTGACTATGGAAAATTACTTACTCGATACAGCCTTTCAACTACCAAGGAGTCCTCTGTGACTGCACCTACAACGTTGTGAAGAGAGTGAACTTTCCATGCGTCTGGTTCAGCAAATGTCGGCTTCACATCAACAAGCCAAGTAATCTGTGCTTTGATGAAAAGAATCATCTGCTGAGCGATACGCCATCTCATCACTGCTTGCTCAAAGAGTGATGGGATGGTTAGCTGGGATAGTAGGTGATGGACTCGAGGGCGCAAGGTTTGAATATCCGGATCATTGACAAACCGAGGGCTGGCCGATGAGCTGAAGAGTTTGAGAAATTCAGCATGCAACTCCTGTATCATTGTGGGAGAGAGATGTCCGAGAGGTGCCCCCGACAATCTCTGCCCATCAATGGGCTCAAAATCATCCTCAGAAGGAAGAGCCCAGAAGATGTAAGTGTCGTTGCCAGCACCCGGATAACAAATGAGAGAATGAAAAGGAAGATTGTCGTTGAATGGCTGGGCGTTAAGAAGCATGTCGTGTTCGCCGTAGTGAAGCTGACAGCGCAGATGAACAGACTGAGGCTGGTTGAGAGACTTAAGTATGAGTGGGGGAATGGTTTTCATGTTTGGCGAGGTAAGAAAAATCCCCTCCTGTACATCGGGATAGCGAATACCAACCAGTCTGTCATACGCTTTGAGTAGCGCGTTCTCCCGTGGCTAGTTGGAGATGCTTCGTTCAGGAAGTGGGTAGAATGGCTTCAAATCAATGACTTACCACGATGTATGAGAAGGTGTCTGGCTCTCAAAGTTAGCAAGAGAACTAAATATAAATCACATAACTACATACCTGCGAAAGAGAATGGTAGACAAGTCCAAAAAGTCTTCTTCGTCGTAGTACTGGGCAATCAGCGTTAGCAACGACGCCACTTTATCGATAACAGATTTTATCCTTACCTGGACTTAGTGTCCGAGTTCAATGTCGAGGCAGATCTCCAGCGTAAAGTTGGGTCTGTGTCAAATACTCTCGTCGATGTAAAGTCGCTCGAGAGTAGTAGATATTAACAGCGTCAAGCTGATAAATACCTATGTTTTGAGTCAGTGTCAACGTCAAGTTGAACACTGAAGAGTTGGGCAAGGCTTGAGGCGAGGCTGATAAGGAGAGAGAGAGGAATGAAAGGAGGCGGGGACGAGACGATAAGAGTGGCCGTGAGCGTAAGAAAGAGAAAGTTTTATGCTTTGCCTGCACGTTCACGTGTTAACGAGTCAGACCGAAGACCAAAGCGCCAAAAGTTTCTCAAGTCCGAAGCGCCCGGGCCCCGCACAGGATACTCAGGTGACCTAAGTCACCTGAGCATCAACGTCGCCTCTTTCATCTATCACCACTACCTCTTCGCCTCCGCCACCACCTCTTCGTCGTCGTGATCCAATTTACTTGGATTGCGAACGCCTCGCCCAGTATGAGTTTGATATTCATACTGGCATGTTACCTCCTGGTGCTGAGTTTGACATTCAGCCCAGGCTTTCGTTGGCAGCCAAACTTGATGTTCAGCTGTCTCGTTGACAATGTTTTCAAAGCAAGGAGATTCTAGCCGTAAGTTTTCTTATTCGTGGTACCTGTTTGGCTGGCAGTGCTGACTTTCTTGGGCAGCTGTACCGTTGACATTTTTGAACAATTGAGGGGATGGCAGTAAGTTTTTCGCCTTTTGTACCTACGTAGAAGCACTGATCTTGTTGTCCAGCTGTATCGTGGAATGGAGGAGGTGATTATGGTAAGTTTGTCTGTATGCTGTACACCATTAGTAGCACTGACTCCGGTTTCATTGTACTTACGGGGTTTAGACTCAAGGAGATAGCCTATCGGATATCTTTTGTTCACCCTGGTAAGTATGCCGACTCTCGTTTTACCGCTTTATCCTGACTTGATAAGCTCCCAAGACTCATTCACCCCACGACAATAGAACTTGACGTTCTAATAGGCTCATACCTGGCATTTGAGTTAGATACTCAAGGCCACCTGAACTCGATGTTCAGGCAGTTCAAATCCTGGCCACTCCGTGAATCTATCTATTATCGGTTAGCGTATTTTTCATTCATTCCGCAGTGATGACACTTACACAAAAACACAGGTCTTGAATTTCGCGCATTTGCGGGCGGATTCGGATCCAGAAAACCAGAAAAATGTGAGTCATTTTTCTTTTTTTCTTGTCTTGTCTTGTCTTTCTCCCTGCAAATCCTGTTGACGAGACTGACTTCTTTCTTCCTTGTATTAGCTATGCCTCTTTGCCCTGCCGATTGCGGACGCTGGTTTGCCACTGACCGCAGTCTCAACAGTCACATTACCCAGGCTCAGTGTTGCATCTGGTATCGTGCACACCAGAAATCGGCAGCCATCGATAACTTTACAGTGCAACTAGATCAGGAGGACTTGGGCGAAGAATTCATGGCTAGGGCAATTGACGGACATGCCAGTGAACCTCCGGAGATCAACGATGACGAGGCTGGAGAATTACTCCAACAATTCGAGGAAGAGCATGATGTGTTTCATTTTGTTCCAGTGGTTGAGGAACTTGCGCTTGGTCAAGCTGGTCCTGGGCCTTCCACACAATCTCACAGGGACCGTCTAGCAGATTGTCAACTAGGGGCCAAAGTTCAGTCCTTTGATAATGAAGATCTTGTTATGTTTGATGTTGAGCACCCAACCGCCGGAGCACGCATTCGAATGGACAAGTCACTTTATGAGCAGTGGTGTGCCTCTCACAATTTTTCCAATGACTCCCCGATGGATGGTAGCACTGAACCTTCCAATATCTATGCCCCTTTTGCGTCAGAGATGGATTGGCGTATTGCAGACTGGGTGGTGAAGGATAATATCGGGCATAGTTCACTCAACAGGCTGCTTGGAATACCCGGTGTGAGTGTTTTTGACACCTCTACTTCAATATCTGACCATCTTTATCTAGGTCATTGAGAAACTCGGCCTATCTTACACGAACATCGCTGGACTACACAAGTGTGTAGATTCAATACGGCGAGTGGAAGGTTTGCCGCTTGGCCTTCACTGATCAGCCAGACGAAGAATTCGTTCTTTGTCATCGCGACGTTGTTGAGGTGGTAAAAAGTCTCTGGGGAGATCCCTTGCTCACAAAGCACTTGGTCTACCGCCCGAAGTCTGTTTTCCAGGACAAGGAGCATTCACGGCGGAATTATTCAGAAATGTGGACAGGCAAATGGTGGCAGTTCACCCAGGTACGCTTTCTCACATGTCATTTTTTTTGCCTTTGCTCACTTGATTTAGGATAAGCTACCAAAAGGCTCAACCGTGGCTCCACTCATTATTGCCACTGATAAAACTCAGCTTACAGTATTCTCTGGCAGCAAGCAGGCCTATCCTGTATACCTCACTCTTGGAAACATACCCTGAGCTCTTCGACGCAAACCCTCGCAGCAAGCATGTGTTCTTCTTGCCTATCTGCCAGTCGAAAAGTTGAATAAGGCAGATCTCATTAGACGTGAGGCCACCGGGCGATATCACCGTCTATTCCATGAAGCCATGCGACAGGTAGTAATGGCCCCTCTCATAGCTGCTGGCAAGGATGGCGTTGAGATGGCTAGTGCAGATGGAGAAGTTCGACGTGTTCATCCTATTCTTGCAAGCTATGTCGCAGATTTTCCAGAACAGTGTTTAGTAACCTGCTGCAAGCATGGGACTTGTCCCAAGTGTTGGGCTTCTTTGAACGCACTTGACGAAAAAGGCCTGTTTGAGCCACGAACACAGTCCTGGACGCTAGGTGTGATGAGTGAAGCACGCTCCTCTACCACCTCTGCTGCTCAATACTTTGAGTCATGCATGAATCAAGATGTCTCGGGATACGTTTATCGTCCGTTTTGGGATGAACTTCCTCATACGGATATTCATCTCAGCATTACCCCAGACATTCTCCACCAACTTTATCAAGGTGTCCTTAAGCATATCATTGGCTGGGCTCAAAAGGTCCTCACTGAAGAAGAACTCAACCGCCGCATTCATTCTCTTCCCCCATCATATGGTGTCTGCCATTTCAAAAATGGCATTTCTGCTCTATCCCAAATCAGCGGCTCTGAACGCAAAAACATGGCAAAAATCCTTCTTGGGTGTCTCATTGGTTCTGACATGCCCAAGCCTGCTATCACTGCTGTTCGTGCTATTCTGGACTTCATATATCTCGCTCAATACTCACTCCATGATGATGAGACTTTATCATACATGGAGGATGCACTTCGCACTTGGCATAAGCATAAGAACTGTTTCATTGTGTTGGACATTCGTGAACATTTCAATATTCCCAAATTCCATTCCCTTTTACATTATATCCAGTCCATTCAATTCTTTGGCGCCACAGACAACTATAACACCGAGATGTTCGAACGTTTACACATTGATTTTGCAAAAAAAGGATGGAGAGCATCCAATAAAAGTGATGAATTTCCTCAGATGACACGATGGCTTTCACGCCAGGAAAATGTTCAATCCTTTAATCGTGAGCTGTCCTGGATTTTGGAGCAACAATCTTTGGCAGCTGCATCTTCTTCCGTCACTTTGAATCCCATCAAGTCTCCATCCTCTTCTATTCTTCTTCCCAAGGTTCCAACTGCTCCCAACAAGTCCCTTCAAATCATCGAAAAAAACTCACTGCGTTCCGCTATTTTCCCAACACCTGAAAGCATATCTTGAAATGCTCAAGGTACAGGCCACACCTTCCACTGTTCAAGACGCACTTGAGAAGCAGTTACTGTTTCAACGCTTGGATGTATTTTATTTGTTCAAATTTTCACCAGAGAAATTAGAAGAGGGAATTGATATGAAAGATGTTGTTAAGGCCTCGCCACTGAATGGTGGAAGGTTTGACACTGTTGTTGTGTTGACTAGTGAGGAGGCTGAGAGCACTGGTCTTTCTGGTTTGCAACATTTCTATCTCTTCTGTGGCTTTTACACTAATGTTTATTTGTAGGTACACGTATAGGTCGGGTGAAGGTTATCTTCCGTTTACCCACAGAAGTGTCCCTTATTGGTTCTAATAAAACGAAAGCTCCCCCGATCTGGCTACAAACAACTCTTGCCTTTATAGAGTGGTTTACAGCTCCATCATTATCAGACAGTGCCCGGGGTAGTCACAACATGGCATCTGTTCAGAAATCTCCTAGAAGGACAACTGATAATTCACTCCCTTGGTCTATTATACCACTAGCTAATATTTGCCAGTCTTGTATGCTTGTTCCAGATTTCCGTAAGGTTCCCAATGTTTCGTCGTTACTTTCGTCTCAAGTTTTGGATTCGGTTGATCATTTTTTAATTAATAATTGGTTATCAGTTTACACTTAGGCTCTGTTCAGTAGCGAGATCACCCTGAACTCGAACGTGAACCTCAAGTTTCATATTTCCATATACGATATTTGAAATCATATGAGTGACAATCCGGACCTCAGTCGCCGGTCACCTTACCACTGCGCGCTAACGCGTGCAATCGATAAGAAAGCCACTGCTAGCATACCACCGCGCTGCCCACAGGATTTTGGGCTTTGTGGATGCCCGTTGACGCGTTTTCTGATCGTTCAATGATGTATGTTGACTGCCAGCAACTCCCTCTTCTGTTTTATAAGCCATGAGGAAAGAAAAAGAGTACGCGTCTGGTCACAATTATTACATCTAGTTACAAGACATAGCGTCACATCAAAATCACATCAGACGAGGTTTCGACTTTACTTATTATAGGAATTTGAAACTTGAAGTTCACGTTGAGTTCAGGGTGAACTTGCTACTGAACAGAGCCTTATAAAACTATATACAAGTAGTTCATTATATCTCCTCAGTGTTTTGTTAATACTAGTGTTGGACTTTTGCAGTTAAAGTTGATGTAGTTCACGATCATTGAAGTCAGTTGTGTGTGTCACTGAGTGAAGGGTTTTCACAAATAACTTGAGTTCACTCAGTAGTTTACAAGGATGCTTGAGTTTACATCTAGGACTAACAATTACTTAGGTGAGCCAAAGGGTATCTGGAGTAGACCCAGCTCATCAATACCAGGTATGACTGACTTGAGTGCACTGAAGTCATCAAATGATGAACCCAAGCACACCCAAGGCTAGGCATGGCTGAGCCCTGCTCTTGGATCAACCTGAGCTGACTTGAGATGGCTTGGGAGGCTTGGGAGGCTCAAGTATAGGCTTTGAAGCCTCCTAAACCTGAGTGCACTTTAAACCCACTTGAGCCTGAAGTGCTTTTCCTGATGTAGGACCAACGACTTTACCAAGCTCAACGAGGTTCCCTATTTTGATACACACGCGCTATAATCTTCCATGTCTCTGCCACCATCTCAGCCGGAGCCACCAAGAGCAAACTACCACCCATTCCTTTGTCAAGTCCTTGCTAGACTTCCACACTGTTTCTCTCCTGTCTGCGGTGCCCGCCTCCGTTCCCCCATTGTTCAAGCTGTACACACCAGCCAAAGAGTGGTCCACAATGATTGAGGATCCATCATGGGTCATGGCTCTGTGACTTCCGAGAATGGTTTAAGCTCAGACAATGTGCTGAGGACGTCTGAGGGGAAGGAAGGTTCCTGCCGCAGCTTCCCCGTCTGGGGCTAGTATTATTTCTGGTGGTGCCGTGCGGAGAAACACCTCGAAACGGAAAGGTTTCGAACCCGTCAAGCGTCATGTTCAGAAGCATTGGTGTGGATTAGGTATGTGATTTGGATAGAAATACGAGAGGGGAGACATGGAATGGGGGAAGACGGACGAGAGATGGCTAATTGGGGAGGACGTTATCAGAACAGAGATGTGTTTCCACAGCTCGTTGTTCTTCCTTAGACTGGGAGACAAGACAAAGGTGGAGCTAGCTCGTTGTTTGCCGGTTGATATCCTCCTTGTAACTGTTCATTGTTACCCACTCCCTCAGACATTTATTTTCTTCCCTTCTTCATTACGCATCCCTTCCGGCATCGGTATCTCCTCTAGTCTTACCTTGTCTCTCTCTCCCTCATTACCTCTAAAAAAATGTTTACTCTCCCCATCTAAATCTCTCCATGCCACAAGTGACCATCTGCTTTCGTTGTCACCTCCATCTTGTCAACAAAGCCTACTGTGAAAAGTCCTGAAGCTAGAAGAATGTCACACAGAAATACTGACATTTGTACTGGAATCAATGTCATCGTTTTCTTTTTGCCGCTTGCTTGTCATAAGACGGCCAATTATTCTTACACCGTCAAGTTCCCATCCGAATCCATGCGCAATGACCGAGACCTCATTGTCTTCATAGAATCGTGAGTGGAAGACTAACGCACCTTCATCCCGCAAGAGCGCGAAGAGATCATAACTGTCACTCCAGCTGACAGATTTCTACTGTCTATGCGTGAAATATATATACTGAGCTATGGAAATACTGGCACAAGCAAGCTAGGCATTATCTTTGACGCCTTGGGGAAGGTCAGGTAAATGATCAATATTGAACCCCAGTGAAAATCGACATGATTGAAATTGGTTCAAATCGAGTGATATTGGTTCAAATTGAGCGATATCGGTTCAGATTGGAAACTGTCAGCAAATGACAGGTGTATTCACTTGTCATCATAGGAGAACCGATCTCCTTCGAAAAGTGAGACTTTAACCGATTTTTTTCGTTTAAGATTGGATGGAATTGGTTTACATTGTTTCACATTGGTTCATATCTATCTACATTGGAAGAAATTGGTTCCTATTATTACAGTTTTTTGGCTTTCAAATCTGTTAAAATTGATTCATGTGCATTATCATTGGTTCATATCTATATACATTGGTTCAAATTGATTCTATATACATACATGTGCACCACACCATACTAGCAGCAAGAAAAATGGCCTGAAGTTCGCATCAGCATGTAAATAAAGGCAGCAAAAAGTGGTACTTACAAACAATTACTAATGCGAGCTCCTCAATGCAGATCCCGAAGCCTTCATTTATTGAATCGGTTTCACATGTATGGAGCACGAAAACAGATGGAACTTACCAGCTTTGGAGCAACCAATTTTGAGACCAACATTTATTGAATTAGTTTTACATGTAAGGCGAGAATGATGAGGCTTACCTGCTTCTTTGGAGGGGCTGCTGCCTACCCGACACCGCCTCGCTGCCTCATGGTCTTCGCCAAACTTGATAGCACCTGCCGAGGAAAGAAGGAAGGAAGGAAGAAGGAGAAAGAACAATAAAGTGGGTGGTCAAGAAATATCGAAAATATGGCGTGATCATCAAATTTTAATTTAGGGCAGACACCGGCTGCCGGCCATTTGACATGTTCTATAATATCTATTATCTTTGTTGGAAAATGTAGCGGCGGCCATGAATTTGAGCTCAAAAACATTGTTTGTTGGTCGTTGACCACTGACTTGCACACAGGCAGGAAATAGTAGTTACGATGTATCAAAAATTCCCAATACTTGAAGTTTTTTTGAGGTTCTCCCTGTCCTGTGTACAGATTGTACAAATCGCCACCTATATCAATTGTGTATCCTGATGCACCGATACAGATGACTTATATCAATACATACTGATACAGATAGAAGAGCTGACCTACATGTCCCTACTTCTGATACAAGGTGTACAGGAAGCTACACACACATCAGCGAGGGATACATATCATTTTAGTGTTTCCTGATGTAGAATTTACGCATTTACATCGATAAAAGTAGTGAAGGCCATGGAGAACCAAAAAGAACAGACCACAAGATTGTCTAATTGTGCTGAATCCGATTCAGCCGGGCTGGAACCGATATTATCCGAGCTCATGCTATTTCAACCGATCCTAACAGATCCTAACCAGTCTGAATCATTTCCAACCAATCTCATCATGTTGATTTTCACTGGGATTGAACGACTGGAGGTGTTACTGTGCGAGAATGATTTTTTCCCGCTTAGGGAAGGCATGTATGATTATGCATTATGTTCCTGGCGGAACAGTGTTATCCAGAGAGATAATCCGGCAGACGGTGCCACTGTGTACATCCAATTGCCCTGTACTCAGACTCTAGCTTCTATACTTACTAGCAGCTCACCGAAAGCTTCTAGTCAAGTTAAGTTCAAGAACCAAGACTCCCCGAGGCTTTGAGCATGACATTTCAAGATTTAGATTTGTCATAAGCTTGCATTCTTTGTCGTACACAAGCAACCTGAGGCTCCAGTAGACTGAAAGGGGAGGTAGGATACACAGTAAGTACTTCACTGTGTGCACGATAGCTTTGCGCTTCGGGATGTACAAACAGATGAGCAACAGATATGAACATGTTGTTACTAGTCCCCTTTCATATGTTGCCTTGAAAGGGCAAGCGGAGTATGAAGAGGGAGCAACCAGAATGGTGGACAACAGTCCCTCATTCATTCTAAATATTCAAGCTCAGATTCGAACAGTAGACCCGAAACACATTATTATTATTACTGGACCCACAATCATGAATACAACACGTTGTTTTGTGCATCGTAAGAGCTCTGGCGTAGCACGATTCTGTTTTGGAAGAATGAACACAAAAATGAATGATTGTGAGTGTTGGGTAGGTGTATGTGTTGGATAGTTCCGCCGGATAGATTATCAGGTGTTCGAGTTCATGGTGAACTAGAGACGCACTGTGAGCAATCATAATGCTAGTAGTGGTTGCACCGTGTTTATACGTGGTAACCGAAAAACCCACAAAATTAGGGCATACAGTACGTCAGGCAGACGTACCATCTGACAAGCATCAGTGCGCATGCAACAAGTGTGGAGCAGTAAGGCGTACTTGAATCCATACATCGCCTCAGGATTTTGCATCAACCCATCTTCACTACCCGTACAACCAATATATCACGACGCGTAATTGTAACCCAGCTTCCAAGAATGATGGTCTATGTTGCTATACCATGTACTGCTTCTGACTCGCCCGGCTCTGGCTATCTTGAGTCTTTTTCGCTGCTAACGACGCTCTGACTTTGTACTAGACATAACACGTAAGCACTTGATATTGTGTTATCGTGAAAAGAATGCTAATTAGTTTACCAACATGTTTATAGGTTACGGGATCGGAGATGTTCGCATGGCGTCAACGTCCGGATTCACCTAGGTAGAGCCCACAGAGCCCACAGGAAGCAACAGTACGGCTGCCAGAACAGGAATCGAGCCTAGTAACACTCCGGTGGATGGTCGACGGTATCGCTGAGGGAAAGCCGCTCCTTGGGCTTGATTTACAGTTAAAATCAGCAACGTGCATGTCGGGCAAGCATGATTCGGGTTTGCTTTCGCCACTGGAGTAAGATCTGCTAGCCTTGCCCCAAGTGCCGGCTTCTCTGAGCTGGACATAGGAATTTTGTTTTGCGGGACACAAAGTTGTTCCTGTTCCAAAAGCTTGTGTCGCTTCACCTCTTTCGCCATTCCTAGAGCTCCTATCTACACCGTCAACGTCTCGACAACTGTCACCTCTGTCCGAGTACCTGAGTCTGAAAACACTCTCTGCAACGGAAATCCGTAGCCATCCTACACTGGTGAGGGAATGCCACTTGCCTCCAGAATCTGAATCCCGCTTTGTCCGTGTTCATCTAATGGTATGTACTTAAGTGCCTCTCATCTACAGCATCTAATATTCAAGGTTGTATTTTCCAGGACAGAAAAAACAACATTCAGTATTACATGCAGCAGGCATGATTCACCAAGCAGCAGTCCGTCAACCTGCCATTGCTGTCCCTGCAACCCCAGTCCGGTTGTTCCCAATCCGCATCGGAGTTCGAGTCTGTGGTCAATTCTTCTTCCGGTGGACCAGACTACGTCACAACCAGATTCATGGGTGATGACCGAGAACCTATTGTCCATCCCAGTCATCTTCATAAGTTACCACACACACGCACCGTCCATTCCACAAGAGTGCAAAGAGAATTGGGGTCGCTTCGACGAAGAGGGTGCAGATACATGGAGAGAGAGAAGAAGTAAAGAGCACTGTCCCTTTTCCAGCTTTTCCTCATTTCTCCATGCACCAGTTCTTCGTGTTTTCCAGGCTATCTCTGTCATTTGTACTGACTTGTTCCTACTCTTTTATCATGACCCTGTAAACAATATCTTTGAGGGTAATGCATCGTTGAGAGCCTAAAAATATCTGGAAGATCACAGCAAAGGTACAGGCACGAAAGAGTGAGGAGGAAGAAGAGCGAAAAAAACGAGTGGGGTGATGGATGTGATAAAAAGAACCATGAGAACCGGCGCGCGTTAAATTCGAAATTTCCCGATTTGGATAAGAGCTGCTATCTACGCAGATGCGTCATGTCATGTCAACGTGTCTTATATTATGCTTCATGCCCCCAGCTGCTTGTAGTCAACATGATTGACCGATGACCAGTTCTGCGTTGTTTACAGGACACCTTTGTGAAATTTCCGCCAAGATAATCTACCCACGCACTTTCGAGGGGAACCCGGACTCCAAGGACGTGTTGTACAGCACTGAACATTGGATCTACGAGCCGCACTGCGGGCTGGGTAATATTATGCTGTCCTAGGGACACGATGAGGTGAGTTCAGAGGCTGCTAACTCGTGCACTTCGGATTCACTGACTTGGGATCACTCGGCAAGTTCTTTAGTACTTGTATCACGTCCTCAACGATGGATCAAAACTGCCTCCAGCAACTTCTACCCTTGGCACCGAGAGGGCGTGTACACCCATTTGGTGAACGAAAAGGATCACAAGTATCTCAACGCCGTTTGGGCGTTCAAAATAATATTCAATCCCTATGATCTTTATAGCAAAAGCGATGCATCTTGTAATCTACCACGCTGAGGCCATACTACAAAGGCTTGATTGTGAAACTCTTCCCAACTGTGCTGGATTGGTAGGAGAATCACCCGCTACAGACATTGCGCCCAATGTGTCCCTCTCGGAGGTAGGACTTTTCTTCAAGTGATTTGATCGTTATTTTACTTTCAAACGCACTGGCTGGCGATTACTCCTTGTAGCATTCCCTTAGGATCTCCTTCACTTAGTACCAATTTTGAAATGTGCGTCCCCAGTTCTTTTACCACCACAACCACCACAGCCAACTTCGGCTGGCTAAATTGAGTGCCGTTCTACCCGGAAGCACATTACCATATCCCTCCATCCACAAAGACAGGAGATTTGTTGTACTCTTTGACCGGTTAGCATTCCAAGCATTTTGAGGCACGTTCCTAATTAAATTTTGGAACAGGGATAGCAGAATAACGACATACAATTCTAACGATGGTAGATTCCGAATCTGTTGGTCATGGACTTATTTTTTTTGGCAATTGACTTCAGATTGACTAGTTGTCCATCCTGTCCATCCATGTGTACTATCTACCTCTGTTACTTTGACTGTTTGGTGGGGAGAGGAGGAAAGAGTTCAATTTCAATATCTTAGAGGATGGGATAACATTTTGGCGAGTTTCTCTTGACTTGAAATCTGATTCCGATTCTATAACGATTTGACTTGTTGACTCGATCGAATTCATAGAGGCGTGTTTCGGGAGATGCTAGCTAGCGCGGTTGCGAAAGGGTATTCATTTGAGGAATGTAAAGACAAAGTGAGTATCAGTTGAGCTCCTTTGAAACAAACTTGAAGTGTTTGGAGTTTAAAGTATGACTTCAAGGGCGCTGTACTTATAGGTCCTTCTTTTTTCAGATATCAAGTTAGATCTGATCTTGGATCTACAGAGTTCTATGCCTGGTGCAAGGCTAATGATATCCCTGTTATCTTCGTGTTTTGGTTGTCTAAACCTCCACGTGGTGTATATTGATTGAACATATCCAATGGAATGACGCCTACCATCCGTGCAGTGGTCACTAACCTTGTTGGAGAAGACTCTGCGAATGAGATCAAGACTATATTGAACGACGTTGACATCAGTTCCGATGGGACTTGGGAGATCAAGTTTAGATATCCTACTAGCAGGTAAGTACAAACACACCCAAAACACGGATTTGCTTTCTTTATTCGCTTGTACTTATATATATAAACTCTGTCGTTCGTGCTTCTCAGTGGTTTTGGTCACGACAAGTCCCAAGCTATCTTACCCTATCGCGATTTGGTGAATCCTCCGACCTTGTTTTTCTTTGGAGATAATGTATGTGGTTTGTCCTTTCTCTTCAATCATTAACCTTACCATCACCTTCAAATCACCTTACTCTCTCCTTCCCATTGCCTTGAGATATGACTACTGCCAAACACAGCAATGTACTTTTCATCAAAGAGAAGGACTATGGAGAGATCGACCTCGCAGCTTACTGCACAAAGCGGGGAATTGAGGATGTCTTGTTTAGCAACTTTTTGAAAGTGTTTCCTGTGGTGCAGGATATTGTAAGGGGTGAGAAGAGTTACTTAAATGAGGTTTTGGGTGATGGGCATGCTTGAGTGTGATTGGATTTCTAGATATATCTACTGTAACTAGAGTTGTTATTATAGATTTCTTACTTGTTTCTTACAGTCAACTTACGGTATAAACTTTTCAGCGATGGACCGATGGTGGCTGCAAGCATATGGATGTGGATTCAGCACTGATAAACAACGGAGGTGTTATGAGATTGCAGTATTGTGGGGAACATAAAGCTGTAGCCTGTAGATACTTTTGGGAAGAAGAACAGAACGACACGGCGGACCTCCAATAATGTGTTCGCTTCGACCATTACCAACATTTATTGGTAAAGACAAAGCTCACATTTACTTTGCCTTGTTCCCAGAGTACAGCAAACGTGAACATTGAATTCCAGAAATAACACAGATGTGATACAGGAACAGGAGGTCAAACTCAGGCTACATCTGCTCACCTACAACTTAACTTGTGTTGGCCACACAAGTCCAGCATTTATGCCAATTCCCACCATAGTTGCAGTTTCTGAATGAAACCTTGGTGTATCCCTCACGAGAAATTATGAGCAAGGTTTCATCAGCGACTAAATTTTGTCGGTACTGTATTGGAACCCAGACAATGCGATGTTGGGAATCCGAATCCTGAAAATAAATCCAGCCATCATCAGCCAGTTTCCAAGCTAAGGTTGTTTAGAAAAATGTGACAAATGTGTGACAAGGGTAAACTCACAATGGAAGATGGGCCCCCCGTGAGTGGATATAGTGGCTGTACTACCTAGATCCTGGAGATAAATAATAAGTAACAAGTACATAGGTTAAGAGTGGTGGTAACATACTTTTGCAGGTGCATTTGAGCTAGTTTGAAGAAGTGAAAAAACAAGAGTCTGATCATAGGGGGGATTGCGTCAGAGTCCAAGAAACCAGGTTGTGAGTGAAGAGGTTGGACACTGACATTTGAAGGCATGATGGTTTCATTATGAGGGCGGGGAGCAATCCTGTCACCATCTGGGGAAAATGCAACAGAGTTCACCCAATGAGTGTGGCCTTCAAGAGGTTTGCCAATGGCATCCCCTGTTTTTACATCCCAGATCCTGATGGTTTGATCATGAGATCCAGAAACAATCCTGTCACCACCTGGGGAAAATGCAACAGACCCCACCCAATCAGTGTGGCCATCAAGAGGTTTGCCAATGGCATCCCCTGTTTTTGCATCCCAGATCCTGATGGTTTCACCAGAGCCAGAAACAATCCTGTCACCACCTGGGGAAAATGCAACAGACCCCACCCAATCAGTGTGGCCATCAAGAGGTTTGCCAATGGCATCCCCTGTTTTTGCATCCCAGATCCTGATGGTTTGATCACCAGAGCCAGAAACAATCCTGTCACCACCTGGGGAAAATGCAACAGAGTGCACCCAATGAGTGTGGCCTTCAAGAGGTTTGCCAATGGCATCCCCTGTTTTTACATCCCAGATCCTGATGGTTTGATCATGAGATCCAGAAACAATCCTGTCACCACCTGGGGAAAATGCAACAGAGTTCACGTAATGAGTGTGGCCTTCAAGAGGTTTGCCAATGGCATCCCCTGTTTTTTGCATCCCAGATCCTGATGGTTGTATCACGAGAGCCAGAAACAATCCTGTCATCACGTGGGGAAAATGCAACAGAGTTCACATAACTAGTGTGGCCTTCAAGAGGTTTGCCAATGGCATCCCCTGTTTTTGCATCCCAGATCCTGATGGTTTTATCATCAGAGCAAGAAACAATCCTGTCACCACCTGGGGAAAATGCAACAGAGTTCACCCAATGAGTGTGGCCTTCAAGAGGTTTGCCAATGGCATCCCCTGTTTTTGCATCCCAGATCCTGATGGTTTGATCATGAGATCCAGAAACAATCCTGTCACCACCTGGGGAAAATGCAACAGAGTTCACGTAATCAGTGTGGCCTTCAAGAGGTTTGCCAATGGCATCCCCTGTTTTTGCATCCCAGATCCTGATGGTTTTATCATTGGAGCCAGAAACAATCCTGCCACCACCTGGGGAAAATGCAACAGATTTCACCCAATCAGTGTGGCCTTCAAGAGGTTTGCCAATGGCATCCCCTGTTTTTGCATCCCAGATCCTGATGGTTTTATCATTGGAGCCAGAAACAATCCTGTCACCACCTGGGGAAAATGCAACAGACCCCACCCAAGAAGTGTGGCCATCAAGAGGTTTGCCAATGGCATCCCCTGTTTTTGCATCCCAGATCCTGATGGTTTTATCACAAGAGCCAGAAACAATCCTGTCACCACCTGGGGAAAATGCAACAGATTTCACCCAATCAGTGTGGCCTTCAAGAGGTTTGCCAATGGCATCCCCTGTTCTTGCATCCCAGATCCTGATGGTATTATCACCAGAACCAGAAACAATCCTGTCACCACCTGGGGAAAATGCAACAGAGCTCACCCAATCAGTGTGGCCTTCAAGAGGTTTGCCAATGGCATCCCCTGTTTTTGCATCCCAGATCCTGATGGTTTCATCATGAGAGCCAGAAACAATCCTGTCACCACCTGGGGAAAATGCAACAGACTTCACCCAATGAGTGTGGCCTTCAAGAGGTTTGCCAATGGCATCCCCTGTTTTTGCATCCCAGATCCTGATGGTTTTATCATTGGAGCCAGAAACAATCCTGTCACCACCTGGGGAAAATGCAACAGACCCACCCAAGCAGTGTGGCCATCAAGAGGTTTGCCAATGGTATCCCCTGTTTTTGCATCCCAGATCCTGATCATGTTATCACCAGTGCCACAGGCTATTCTATGTCCATCATGGGACAGACTCAGACATCCAATCTCTTCTCCCACATTCCATGTCCCCACTGTTGTAGCCATCCCAGCCATTGTTTTCTTTTCCACCTGTATTCCCCCTGTAAGTCTTTTGGCTGCACTCAATTTGTCAGACCAAAATGGAAGGATGCTTAAATACCAATGTGGTGTCATGGTATTTACTTTGCTTAGGAGAAATGTATCTAATGCTCCTAACATATTGCTTATTGATCCATTCAATTCCGGTATCAGATTTGGTACCTACAACATGTGTTAGTCCTTCAACAGTCACCCTTAATTTCATGCTATCTTACTTACACTGAGCACCTCCTTCAATATGTCCACACATAGACCCAAATAGTTTAGGGTTTCCCTTTCCCCTTGGTTACTCTGAGCAAATTCATCACCTCAATCCAGTATATGATATTTTCTTCTGTGAAATTTTTAAGTTCCTTGGAACTCTTTTCATCCACTGTTGTTCTGCTTAAATGAAATCCCCAATTTTTGCAGGCATAAATGAGACTGTCATCAAAAGCTTCTTTTACCTTTTTTCAATATCTCGAACCTCACTATCCACCAGATATGATGAAGGAAGGTTGACCATATTGAACTTTAACTTGCTGTTCATAATGTGAAAACATGCATGGCTCAAGAAGCTCTCTCGTTGTAATGCACCCCACTGCAAACTATTTCCATTGTTAGCTCTCCTCAAAAAATCTGGAAATGATGCATGGAAAGTGTAGACAGCCTGATCTAGTTCAGATACATATATAACTGCTCCTAAAGAAGAGATAAATGGCTTTACTTGTGCAACATCACATTGAGATAACTGGGCAATGACTTCACATGACACAGGGCTACTGACAGTAACCACAGTGTGTAATACTTTCAAAATCTGGGTTTTCTCCTTGTGCGAAACTCGCCCAATTGCTCTGTCGATGATAGTGGCATAGAACTCATCCAATCTTTCAGTTTGGCTTTCCATAGTATGTTCCACATTGAGTGCCTCATTTACCCTCGATTGTATGAAAATATCATTGTCGGTGATCCATTTCACCAGAGTGGCTGCGAAAATAAAAAGCTTTCCTGACATATGCGCCAACAGTTTAATTTGGTCTGTTGTAATAATATCCTTCCAACTCTCCAGCTCTTGGAATAAAAATGCAGCAATATCCCCCTCTATCAAGCTCCTTTCCACATCATGAAGGAAAATTTTGTAAGGGGATGGAGAACTTTTGAAATGATGATAAACAGACTGTTCTGGCCGGCTTGTGAATATGAATTTCAGACCAGGCATATCACCATTTTGAATGGCTTTAATCAATGGATTCACCACCAAAGCAACATTCTCACATTCATCCAATGCATCAATCACAACAACAGGAGTCACCGAGTGGAACGCTCTGGCTTTTATTGCCTCTTGCCAAGGATGTACAATCAAATCCAGTTGCTTTGCAACCTCCTTATCAGCAATGTCAGGATCCTTTTGCAGCTCCCTCTCAAGAACCTCTGCAAAGGTTCGGGAATAGCGTGCAAGCTGATAGGTAATAGTTGGAATAATCTTTGTATGGTCTCGACAAGCAGGAAGCTGCCTGGAGCAGAAGAATGCACCTGCAAGTACTTCTTCTTTCTCAAATATCTCACATGCTGTTTTGGAAAGGGTACTTTTGCCTGTTCCGGCCATTCCACCCATCCAGTACACTTGATCTTGGGAATCAGATATACCTGCCCAGTCTTGGATTTCTTTAAGAATTTGGACCCTCGTTCCTGGGTACATGACCTCCTCATGCTCTTAGCATGGTCATGAAAGGCCTCTTTAGAGGGAGCGAGTTTGCTCAGGAACATTTCCTGCCCATGTTATCTCAATTTATTGAACCTTGAATATAATACTTCCACACACCTTACTGATTTGAGTTGTATTTCTTTCAATACGAAAGAGAATCTTCCTCTACATTTGGTACAAGATGAATCATTCTGACCAACTGTACTGATTCGCTGGACATACCTCGCAAGTCTTGAAGGCTTTACTTACATCCTGGAAGTATTGATCGATTTCTTGAGAAAGAACATCTGCTTGAACCACTTGTTGTATGTTTCCAAGCATCTTGGAAGTCCGTGTCTCATATTTTTGAGGTGCTGCCTCGATATTGATTTTCTCAAGTTCACTAGAAGGGACATCAATCAATTATAATCCCAGTATTTAGAATTGCCTCTTACCTGGCCAGGTTTTCAAAAATTTTATCCGTCTCAGTGGACCCACTCTGCTCACTCCGATATTCCTTCACATCTTTTACCTTGGATGCCAGATCCTTGGCCAATGCCTCTATCTTTTCTTTGTTCTCGGATACTTGCTGAATTTAGAAGTACATGAGCAAAAATTATTGTTCGATCTGTCGAAACTCCACTCACATGATAAATCTGAATACATTTAGAAACTATGCCAAGTGCAGAACCCACACCCGCAGGTACAACTGGAATCAAGTCCGCAATTTCTTTCAATACTACGAGGCCTTTTTCTACAGCGGCTCCTGCAACGCGCAAAGCGTTAGGGTTGTTTGGCGTGTTTGGCGTGATACTATTTTCAATGTTCTGGGCCCCAGGGACACCCTGCGTCGCTTGAATAGGCTCTGACGGTCCAGAGTCTCTAGAGCTCCGAGTACTGCCCACATCAGAAGAGGGTTTTGTCTTGCGGTTTTTTCGAGAAAAGGGATTGTGCCATTTGCGCGTGGCTTTGGTCTGGTTCTTGGTCTGGTTTGACATTATCGTGCTTAATTCCATTAAAGGAACGTGATAATCAAACGTCTGCAAAAGCAACAAAGCAATAAAAACTTACAAATTGCTGTGATGCAGGTAACAACGGGGTGTCGGCCTGAACTGCTTGAACTTTCGCTTCTTTATATCTTTCGAAGCATCAGATTCCCACCGACTTTTACAATAGATACCAATACCGATCATGTCATGGCAGCGGTAGAGTAGAACATCTGACCTTCCATGCTTCCTGTTCACCTGCGCCGGTATGTCGTTACGCGCCTATATCTGTTAGTACCGCGTTGGCTCTGTACGGGCGGACTCGAAGTTTAAGAACTGGGCCTGAATACTGACTTGAGCTTTGCCCAACGCAATGCCCGCCGCTCCTCTTTGCGCTTCTGACTTTCAAGTCCGGCTTCAAACCAGTGATCGCCATATTCAAAACCAATTCAAAAATTTGTATTGCCCATGCGGCTGGCCACTACTACTTAGTTTGATGCACACGCTGGAGCGCCCATTAGGATTTTTGAAGCTTAAGCTTGTTCTATATGGATCTCCACAGTTTTTGCCTACCTCTAACAGCTTGGAGTGAGAAGTGTGCTCAAGCTCTGAAGAAACATGGAGACGTACTTCGATGGATCTTGTATTAACGGTTCTTGAGAAATTGCGACCCCCGACTGGCAGCTACTTACTTAATGACAAGATTAAATATCGGAGAGATTCAAATCCGGGAGAGGGATTGACAGGAGATTTTTCATTGACACAATGCAGCAACGATGTAGTTACTATCGATAATCTCAAGTTCGGTCTACAATCGCAGGTACAATCGATTATTATCGGTCAATCCGGTCGAGATAACGCCCCAAACTGCGACGAGGTTGGATCATGAAGATAGTGGTCCCGGAACGGCGATGTTTATTATTCAATGAGATGTTCACATCTGAGTTCGATGGGGACTAGGGTTCTAAATACTAATAAAATTTTGGGACTCAGTACTCAGGATGAACTTTAGTCAAAGAGGAATCCGACGGAGAGACAAGGGTCTACATAGTATTCATTAACATCAATCCCAGATATGGAAAAATACTATTCGAACTATACCTCGTTGATGCAGCAGTTGGCCGAACTCGGTCCGAACTACAATATCCCGGTCCGGTCCGCGTTTTTCTTTGGTGTTTTTCTCTGCATCGTCCGATGTCCCAACTCCAAATGCCTTTCCCTAGCCCTTTTGGTTTGATAACAGGAAATCGACACAGAGCCAGGAATTCACGTATAATTGCTATCCCCGTAGTGTAGAGTTTTCACGCGAAAGTCTAGTACGTTCAGCTTTGTCAATGCCTATCTAAATTCTTACAGGTTACTTGTCTAGCGGTACTAGGTTTTCTGTACCTGCAGCTCGAGATATAACACGCCAGAGCAAATACAACGACTATCAACGCCAACAAATTTGTTCGTCCAGTTTGGTTCATCTTTCCACAGCTTGGTCCAATGTGCTTCAACGAGATCTCTATCCGCTGGAGGAAGACTCAAGAATTTGGATGAAAGTGAAAAGAGTGGAAATGCTGAGCGCGAGCATCAAATGGAAGCAAGCCATAACATGTAACATCGTTCGTGTTTTCTCTCTTCCACTTCGAGCCTGCTTTAAACTCTCTCTCTCCAGACCTGGCAGTGACTACTCAATATTTCAATGCTACTCATTCAGTCCGCTTGCATTGGGCGTTCCACTGCTTGAACGACGAGCTACCGCCGTAGCAGCTAGGAATTGACCATAGGAATTCTCCAGTCGTAGTTTGGGTATTGATACTCGTGTTGATACCTCTCATACATGATTACGCTGAAAGAGAGTTATCGGATACGTCTCAAGAGCCGTCTCCTGCTTGTCCGTCCCTCGACTTTATCCCTGTTGTTTCCAAGCAGCGATGTACCAAAAAACATTCGGTCCCAGCGTCGTCATTGATAGTATTGATGATCAAGGGAGGATTAACACGTTTAGGAATGGGATTATAAGAGGAACATTGGATCTGGGTGCCGCTTCTGCGTTGGGGTGAGTTTTTTTTTGTTTTTTGTTGTTGAACCATTATCTGGCGTCCGTCCCAGTCCTCTTTTGGGTATTCGCCTTTCCTTTGACATCATCCATGTCTTTTTGTGGATTTCAACTGAGGCTTCGAACCGTTTCTGACTCTTTATGTAATTTTAGTGTTCCGTATACAAGAACAGGACCAACGACTCTACCAAGCTCAACAATCAGGTTCCTATTTCGATACATGTGTGCTATAATCTTCCTAGTCTCCGCCGTCTCTGCCGGAGCCATCGAGAGCGAGCCACCGCTCACTGCTTCATCAAGTCCATGCCAGACTTCGCTCATATCCTGCACCGTTTCTCTCCCGTACGCTGTGTCCACCTCAGATGCGCCCTTGTTCAAACTGTACGCGCCGGCCAAAGAGTGGTACACAATGGTCGAGGATCCCTCATAGGTCATGGCTCTGCGGCTTCCGAGAATGGATTAAGCCCCGATGATACATTTGAGCGGGGGGAGGTGGTTGCTCCTGCCGTGTCGTGTTAGTGTTATTTCTAGTGGTGCTGTGCGGAAAAACACCGAAAAGATTTCGAGCCCGTCGAGCTTTATGTTCGGAAGCATTGGTGTAGATTGGGTACGCGATTTGGATGCGAATATGAGAGGAGAGACGTAGATGGGGAGGAGAGGGACGAGAGATGGCTAATGGGGAGGACGTTATCGGAACGGAACTGTACTTCCACAGCTCGTTGTCCATCGTTGTACTGGAGGACAGGACAAAGGTGCTTGAAACGGAGCTAGATTTGCTCAGCTCGTCGGTTGATATCCCTTCTGACTGTTAACGTTCATCGTTTACCCACCACCTCGGACACTCGATTTCTTCCCTTCTTCGTTACGCATCCTGTCCAGCTCCGGTTTCTCCTCTAGTCTTACCCCGTCTCTCTCTCCTTCGTTACCTCTAAAAAATTGTTTACTGTCCCTATCTAAACCTCTCCATACGAGTGCTCATCTGCTTTCGTTGTCACCTCCATCTTGTCAGCGAAACTTACCTTGTAAACTCCTGAAGCTAGAAGGTTTGAATGTCACACAAACATACTAACGTTTGTACTGGAGTCAATGTCCTCGTTTTCTTTTTGCCGCTTGTCATAAAACGCTCAATTATTCTTCCACTGTCAAGTTCCCAATCGAATTCATGCGCGATGACCGAAACCTCAGAGTCATTGTCTTCGCAGAATTGTGAGTTGACTGGAAGACTAACGCACCTTCATCCCGCAAGAGCGTGAAGAGACTATGAATGTCGCTTCCAGCTGACGGATTTCTACTGTCTATACGTGAAATGTATATACTGAGCTATGGAAATACTGGAACAAGCAAGGCAGGCGCTATCTCTGACGCTATCCATGACGCCTTGAAGGACAGGTAACAGCGTGCTGCTGTGCGAGAATGATTTTTTCTCACTGAGGAACAGCATGTACGATTGTGTTCCTGGCGGAACAACATTATCCAGAGAGATAATTTGGCAGGCGGTGCCACTGTGTACGTCCGATTTCCCTGACGAGCACGACAATATACTGTTGACTGTTTCAATCGACCACAGTCGACCACTGGTCGAATCTGCTTGTGGTGCAATCATCGATATCGCTTATTGTCTAACGTATGTTTATTATCGAAGATATCTCTTAGCTTCATCAAAATACTTACTCGTTTACTTAGTACAAGCTTGAGATGATCTACATCTTCCCTCAATAAACGGCGCAGATATCTTTTTTTCTGTAGAACCTTTGCATTGAGTACTTTCAATTCCTCAGCCAAGAACTGTCCGTGCTATCGCTTGAATTCGATCAGACTTGCGACGGTCATGTCATGATTGACCATTTTGACCTGAGAAGGAGATATATTGGATCGCTGTCAAGCATACATTCTTGAAACTCCGCGAAACTCCTCGAGAAATCAAAGAAACACACAAACTAGGATTGTCGATTATTCTTCCCCCGCTCGATATCTATTAGTTTCATCAAAATACTAAACTCATTTACTAGCTTCAAATGATCTATTCATCTACATACGTACTTGAAGCCCTCGCCCTCAATAAACGGCGCGAGTGTCTTTTTTTTTTCTGTAAGCATCAAAGTTTGCATTGAGTACCTTCAATTCCTCTCAATTCCTCTCAATTCCTCACCCAACTTGCAGTGCTACTGAATTCGATCATGCTTGCGATGGCCATAATTGATCCTTGGAAGGAAATATATTGGATCGCTGAAGCATACATTGTTGAAACTCCGCGAAACTCTTCGAGAGATCAAAGAAAGTGAAATAACACTCCTACCATTGATACTCCAGACTCCAGGGGCTGACGCCCCTTGCATATCGAGTGGGGGCACGCCATCGTACTCCAGACTACTCCAGACTGTCCCAGTAGGCATGGTAAGTGGCACTCATCCCACAAGAGAGCAAAGGAACCATAAGTGTCGCTTCCAGATGGCAGATTTCTGCTGTATATGCGTGAATTATGTATATTGAGTTGTGGAAGTACTAGTACTGGAGCAAGCAACCTAGGCGCTAATGTTCGACGCCTTGGCCAGTCTTCTTGAACTCCTAGAACCTTTGCATTGAGTACTGTCAATTCCTCAGCCAACTTGCAGTGCCACTATCCCTTGAATTCGATCCTGCTTGCCGCAGATGGTCACCATGATATATTGGATCGCTCAACCATACATTATTGAAACTCCGCGAAACTCTTCGACTCCTTCGAGAGATCAAAGAAACACACATAATATATTCAATTATTCTTCCACCGTTCCAGACAACCTCCTGACTGAATCCATGTGCGATGATCGAGAGCTTATTGTTTGTCCCAAGCGTCTTCGTCGAATCATAAATTACCCAATCCCATTGGTACTGGAAGACCAACGCACCCTCATCCCACAAGAGGGCAAAGAAACCACAAGTGTCGCTTCCAGATGACAGATTTCTGCTGTATATGCGCGAATTAGATATAATAAATGTGGAAGTACTGGAACAAGCAATCTAGGCGATAATCTTCGACGCCTTGAAGGTCAGGTGTATCTTCAACGACTGGAGAGTGTTGCCGTGCGAGAATGATTTTTTCACACTTAGGAACAGCATAGTATGATTGCGTTCCCGGCAGAACATTGACAATGTCCAGGGGGATTATTCGGCAGGCACTATTCATGGCGGTGACCATGGATGTTTTTTCCTACCCCCCATGACCATGATAATTGATTCAATCGACAACGAGGAAAATCTGCTCATGGTAAAATCAGTGGTTCAATCATTTATTGTCGAAGCTTCATCAGAATACAAACTCATTCAATACCTGAGGTAAGTCCCCTGCCACAGCCTGTGTACGTCCTTCATATTGCCCTCAATAAACGGCGCAAATGCCTTTTCGCTGTAGGCATTAAACCCGCCGGAATATTGAGTACTTTCAATCCCTCATCCTACACCTTGCAGAGCTATCACTTGAATTCGATCAGGCTTGCGATGGTCATGATTGATCATCTTGGAAGGAAGGATTAAATATATTGGATTGGCACCCACTGAAGCATAGCACGATACAATGTTGAAACTCAGAAAACCCCTAAAGAAATTAAAATAAACAGACATAGGAGCCACTGAGAAGCGGCGTTGAGTTAACATAGCCGGCATCTGGCCATGCATCCGATAAGTATAAAAAGACCCTTCGGGTTCTCCCCAACTTGAACTTGGTATGGACGATATCGTGGAACTAGAATCGATGTTTGTAGTTGTCCTCCCTGTTATCTGTAGTTATTGACGTGTCCACTAGCAACTGGGGAAACGCAATATTTCTATCTTCCTTAGGCAAGTACCAACGAAATTTGACTCTGCTCTTCTGAACTGATCTTCTCCCCTGCCATAGTCTTTCTCTTCTACGATCATCTCCTTACCTTGGGTAAAAAATTTGCTCTCATTTGTTGCTACTAACCAACTAACTCGCAACCAGATTCCGAAATAAGACTGCTCTGGAGGCGCCCTAGGAATGCTGGCGGATACCTCTTCTTTGTCAATCGCTATCTCGCTCTTGGAAACATAGTGACAGCAATTGCTCTGCTCTCGCCTTCTTTCACTCCCTTCGTGAGTTTGATGTTCTCATATTATTTTAGAGTTTCTGACGCGTCTTTTTAGAGGTAGGTATCAAGTCCATAACCTTTGCCAATCTGAACTTTCCCTGTCTTGTTCAGCTGTCGATCTTTGGAAATATATTCTCAGGTATTCCGATCGGTCACAGAAGGCGTAGTCACTGGTAAGTGCATACACATATCTATAGGCTATCTTAGGTCTGATCTTGATTGCACTTGGATTGATAGCTCTC